>JAJHUR010087098.1:0-43821 GCA_027495735.1 Lutjanus campechanus | reverse complement strand
TTTTTTTTTTTTTTTAATGTTCTTTCCCATTTTTCCTGACCTCACTCTCCTGTCAGTTTTTTTTGACGCCGCTCTTCCTCCCGACTTAGTCCTTGTCTGTCGTCTGCCTCTCCTCTACCGCCGTCTTTCCTCTCCCCTTCAAAGCTCCGCTCCTGCTTTTGTCAAATGTAGCGAATGATTAATCTCAGTATTGATTAACGTGAAATTAAATGCTGTCCTTAAGGTGCTCGAGGTTTCTGGTTCCAGTTTGGCTTTTGGTTTTCTTTTCACCCTACACTGGGGATGTTACTAATGATTAATTTCCCTGTCGATTAAACGGAAATTGAAATTTGGACTAGGCAACGTGTATAAAAGTAAGTAAACACTCAAAATTGAGCACAATTCAACCGAAATGATTAAAAAGGATGATTGTGTAGGACTTAATGGTGTGAGCTCACAGACTGATCTCCCCTTCTCATGTAGGAAAACCTGCTGTGGCTGCGAAACTTTGCAAAACACATAAGACTCAGTGTGCACATAGCCTACACTACAAAATTCACACTTACATCCGTATTTATGGCACTGAAGTCACTGCCTACCCCACCTCCTGACCTAAGTTATACTCCGAGTTTATTTTCTTTATTATATTAAATCATTTACAACTTCTTGGTCATGTGAGTTGTCTAAGGGATGTTATGATAAAAGCGCAAATCAGCTCAAACCAAAGTGTGTATTTGTTTCCACAATGAGCAAAATTTTGCCCCAATGTTTGGACAGAATGTCAAAGAAGTTTCCCCTTGTACCCCCCTTGGATAATTCTTTTAATCTTAACCGGGGTTTAGAAGTATTTCAAAACAATTCCATGGCGATTTTCTGCATGCTGGTGCCCCACCGCATGCAGCTGGTGGCCTTCTTATTTTTGTTCGCCCCTGCCCCACAGACAGCCCCGAGGCCAACCCTGATCAGACGTACAAATTTCTGAATGAGAAGTCCTTTAAACGCTCAGACAGAATGGACATTTAAACATCCACAATTCCATGACAACTGGGCGAACTTAATCCGCTTAGTAAGATTATGTGACACGACCGAAACAGCTACTGAAGGACCTTGTGGTGAGCTTTGTTTTGCCAACTGCTGCTTCCAAGGTCAAGGATGGACTTTCAATCTCATTCAATCCCTACAAAGGCAGCTACAAGACGCGTTGCGTCTGGAATAAAGAGAATGACTGAAGATTCTCTGGGAAATACAGAAGGATAAACTCATAGAAGTTGTAGACAAAACAGTAGGTTACTAAAAATTACAGCATCATTTCACTGAAGAATAACTCTTTGAACATCACAGATTGCTGGTGTGTAAGACAGTACGTGACAGGGGCATTTCTCTCTCCTTTAAAAGAATAAGATGAAGGCTTGGAACAGACAGAGCTGCAGCCTGGCTCTTGACCACGAATTGTAGCCGTGGGCGCAAAAATTCAATGGAGACAATCGGGCGGAAAACATGGCAACAGCATCAAACAGTCCACCACGTCTTGAACTGAATCCCAGTCCACCGAAGACTGCTTGAAAAACCAGTGCCAGGAGCGAAATATGGAAGTATTTTGCTTACAGAGCCGGCCAAGATGGACGTCCAGCCGAGGCACTAAAACCCTCGTGCGCGAGTTGCTGTAAAATTCGTCCAAGTCGAGTGTGATCTCAGTGGTCGCTGTTTTGTGACATTGTTTGATGATTTTTTTTTTCCTGCTGTAGTAGTCTGAATTTAAACAAACTGAACCAAGCCAAAGTTTTTCTTTTAACTAGAAGAGTGCACTACAGAGCTGCAACAAGTGGTTATTTTCTTGATTCATCTGAGTCTGAGAAAGAGCCTACAGCTCGAAACGTCATGTCAACAAATGTTTTGAATGGTTAATCTGTCAATTATTTTCTTGAATAATTGATTAATGGCTGATTAGAAAAATGTGAAAAATAGTGAAAAATGTTGATCAGTGTTTCCCAGTGTTAACGGTCATAGAGGAGTAAAGAAACCAGAAAATATTCCCATTTGAGAAATTGAAAACCGAGATTTTGGACAATTTTACTCAAAACTAACAATTGATTATCAAACCAGTTGGTGATTAATTCAATAGTCGATTAATAATCCATCACTCGAACTGTAGAGTGTAAATTTCAGCCAGGCAATTGAAAATTGATCAAGGCGTTCTTGAGATGTAGTGTTAGCAAGAATGGGACAGACATGAGGTCATAACGACCTTGATCTCTGAGCTTTGACCACCAAAATCTAATCAATTAATTCTTGAGTCCAACTGATCATTTGCACAAAATTTGTTGGTCACTGATCCACACACACACACACACACACACACACACACACACACACACACACACAAGCGATCGCATAATCCCCTCTGGACTAACACCTGCCCGAGCTAATTACACTCATCGTTTTACATCCCCGATCTTCTTCTTTTGTCTTTTAAATTTTGTCCATACTCAAGGCCAGTCCTCAATTTCTCCACTGCTCCCACCCTCCTCCTCCTCCTCTTCTCACCCTTTTTTGTCTTTTTGTTTTTAATTCCACACGGCCACTCCCATTCATCTTTGGCAAAATCAATAGCCATTCGCTGGCGTGCAGGAGTTGAGGGATGTAAATAGCAGAAATCTGACATTCGCAGGATATAAAACAACAGGCTTTCAATATAATCAACAGTGGTGCCGGTGCCATTCCTCAAACAATCCATAGCCTTATTAAAAAGGGGCCAATAATTTAGCCCTGTGTTCTGCCGATGGAGGGTGCATGACAATAGTGTCTGATGAGTCAGGAATTGTGGGTATGACGGGGGTGAGGAGGGATGGGAGGGAGTGATTGAGGGCGAGGGCAGAGCACGGGGTAATTTGTATTAGTGTTTACAGTGTGATAATGTGTGTATGTCCTGTAATTTTCCTTTTGGTTTTATATCACCGGCGTCTCGGTTTGGATTTATTTTAAGGTTCTCCTGCTCCAGACTCTCATTTGGTTTATTTTTCTGCTTGTTTCATGCAGGAATTTTACTCTTACATAAACAAATATATGCATGATAAGGATCTTTATTTGCGTCATTTGCATTATTAGATTGAGTTTGTGTTCATTAGTCACATCAGTTTATCATTAGAGTACATTTAAAAACAAGTGCTTTCAAGAGACATTAAACTATGGGATTATTTGATTGATGATTAGAATCAAATGAAAACAGATCAAATATTAACACAGGAATAATCAAATAAAAACACAGACGTAAATAAGAGGATATAGGTAAATTAATTAAAGCATTATATTGACATATGATAAAATCTTAACACAAACAGCACTGCACAAACCAACCACTAAAATATAAACAAAACAAGAAAAGAGATGCGTATTTAGACCTATTTTTAAGGCATAAATAGAGGGGGAGATGTTATTCTTAGTGGCAAACTTCCATTATTACAACTGAAAATGGTTGATTGGAGAGCAGTGACTAGTCACCAGAGCTGAGGGGTTGGGGGGTGGAATGAGGGGTTGAGCAGTTCTGAGATGTAACCTGGTGCAAGTCCAGCTTCTAAAATCTTAAAATCAATTCTGTAGTTCCCCTGTAACCAGTGAAGAGTTTCACTCCTACATTTGGAACCAGCTGCAGGCTAAACAGGGCTGACAGACTGATTCCCACAGAGGGAATTGCAGTAGTCGAGGCGAGAGGAAATAAAAGCAAAACTATCTCAAAATGTAATAGACAGGAATGATTATAATTTTGCAAGTGATCTAAGTTGGAAGAAAACCAGTGCTGGCAACTCAGTTGATTTGTTTATCAAATTTTAAACCAGAATCAAAGACAACAGTGAGATTTTTTTTTGCATCACTCAGTGACAGAAGCCTGAGGGTACGGATTGTGGAGCTGATTGAAGGGTCGAAGTTTAGGAGCTCAGTTTTATTCTGGTTTAGCTAAAGGAAGCTCTTTTGACATCTAGGATTTTACAACCCTCAGTGCAATTTAAAAGGGAAGGACATACATAGATCACAAGGTTTTAAGCAGAAGGAACAGCTGTGTGCATTTTCTGAAAATAGGAGGCATATGATGAAAATAAAATAGGCCCCGATACGGAGCCTTGTGGTACTCCACAGGATGCAGGGTGCAGAGAAAGAGGACACATTATTGATTCTAACAGAGGCTGATCAGTCGGTTAAAATGGCCGTTAAAAGGATGTTTTTCTTTGCTGCTGTTGCCAAGCGTATCCAACAGAATTCTTGGGTTGCTGTAAAAAACATTATGAAATGTACGATCTAGATTTCCTTTATATGAAAAGTGCCCTGAGATAATTTTCGTTATGATTTACTGAATCTAAAGACAACAACAAATCATTTCTCACTATCAGGACCGTGGATTGTGCTATGGTGCATCCTAAAACCTGGCATTTTAAATTATTTGTAAATATTTTTTTAATTGAAAACAGATAAAGGCTGACTCAACTAATTAAAGTAATTCACACAAACACAACACTTTTTGAAGGTTGTCTGTCGTCTGAAATGTTATTAAAGTGGAAATGATACTGAAGTGGAAAACTGGGTTATGGTTTAATTCAACCTGATTTCTTTGAGGGTACTTTTGGTGTTTTTTATTCATTTATTTATCTTTTAACAGATAAATCCAAATCCTTGAAGGCAACTGCTAGCCGTATGCCCGCTAAAAGTGCTTGTTTTTGTCACGGACACACTCAGATTGCTGAACCTGCGCAGAAAAGTCCAGGGTCCCTATGTTGATATCTGAGAAAACTGCTTTTTCAAGAATTCTGGATAAAAAAAAAGGATTGGTTGGTAATTAATAGGAACAGATGGATCTAAGTTAGTTCGGCTTGATTCAGCCTTTTAGTACTCATGAGCACCTTTCAGGACAGCACTCAGATGGGCAAAAGCAGGGGAAAAAAAGACCAATTTTTGACCTTTTTTCCACATCATTTTGTGCTTCCATTTCTTTCTTAAAAGCTTCTTATTAAAAATGGGAGTAGCTGCCTCCATTCTCCATCTGCAGACAGTAGAAAGAAGACAAATGGACAGCAAGAAGCGAGGAGAAAAAGAGCCAGAAAAACAAAAAAAAAAGAGCAGAAGCAAAAAGACACACAAAAGACACACAAAGGCCACTGAGCTGTGAGGGAACTGAGAAAAATACAGACAAGAGCTGCTGCAACACACAGTGAAATGATCTGATGTGCAGACATGAAAAAGAGATGCTTTTTGCACATGAGGAAGAGTCAGTTTTTTAATGTATGGATATTCTGAAGCATCTATGTGCATCATTTGTGCATCTGGCGCTAAGTGATGTGTCTTTATGGTTAAAAAAAAAAAGTGCGTATGTGTTTGTGAGTGGGTGTACAAGCGTGTTGTTGGTGTTTTTCTATCCTCACAAAAAAAAAAATACAGAAAGAAACTGTTTTCTAGCTCTGCGCTGTAGGCTGTGGAAAAGTGTGTACGCATGTGTGATTTTCTTGGCTTGTGTGTTTGGTACATGTGTATTCCTCAGCGTCCTCGTGTTAAAAATGCACGAGTGTGTGCATGTGTTTGTGTGTTTTCCTCGCCAATCAGCCAGCCAGTTGTCAGACGCTCAGCGGGAGAGTCTGTCTGTGTGAGTCAGTCCTCTCCCCGCGCTGCCTCAACCTGCTTTCTCCTTCGCCAACTGAGCACACACACTCACCAAAAAAAAAAAAAAAAAACTCATCTTGACCTTTTCGGCGTGGCCATCAAAAGCAATCAATAATTATGAAATTAAATGGGTTATTGCGCTCCGTGCTAACTGAGAGATGGTTATTGCTCATTGGGGTAGTTATGAATTCAGGAGCTTGCGAGCGATTCCACCAGCCCTCCTCCCTCCACCTCACCGGAGCTCACTAAAGAGACAAAAGGCATTTCATTGTACTATCCGAGTGCAAGATCAAACAAAACCAAGCTTTTCTGCTTAATACTCACACACTGACAGTTTACCTTGATCCTGTCTGACCCGACTTTTAAAAGAACATATGCTCACCGGGCAAAAAGTGCAACCGAAACTAATAAATAAATGTATAAGCTGGGCAGTACAAATGCTCCAGATGGGAATCAAGGGAAGTAACATTTCCAGCTTGTTAAAGAAAAAGTACAAATCATCTGTTGTAAGCCAAAAATCTTCACCGCATTTGTAAAAACCACCTGTTAGCCCCACTTGAGTACAAATATATTTTCAGTTGAGAGTTTCTGTTCAGCAGTGTAGCAGCCATTTTCTTTCCCTGCATCATTTCTGCCTGAGTTATGACAGTTTTATCACAAAGTGTGATGCAAAACTTTGACTTTCACTCGAAAGCATCATGCATTTTTAAACACGAGAGGCTGTGATCTGTTTATCGACAAAGACGTCGAGAACCAAACTTCTAAAAGTTTCATTTAAAAAATGCCCACTCAAATTATGCAAAGAAGACATGATGTGCAAGGCACTTCAAACAGCACGATCGCATAGCATGGGCAACACATTTTTCCTCACACAAGTGGGAACAAAAGATAATAAGATGTCAGTTTCATCAGTCTTGCATTCAAAATAGTAAAACTAAAAGTAAAGTATCATCAGCAAACCTAAGTATGTTGCTTGGGGCTTCAGTATCAAGGCATCGTCCAGATGTCACTCCAGGGTGGATCAGCATTAATCATGATAAACAACAACAGGACTAAGTCAAAATAGGCTGATTCGAATCATTGAGCGGCTAACTGCTATCTTCTGGGGTATCTGTGACTTGTCACTGAGCAGAGCCGAGGTGATAATGTTAATGTCGTCCCTGCCTAGTTACTCAAATACTCCAGGACCTTTATTCACAAAGGCTGGACCATTTTCCATTCCTATATGCAATGCAGAAACGTGCCCATCTCATTTAGGCATTTCCAGCACAGATTACTATTTAATAAACCCATTCTGCATAGCCTTGATGGTGTCCAATAATAACGATGTAATATTTTAAATTGAATAAATTTCCCATTTGCTTCCCTTATATATTTCCCATTGTTGGTGACAATCATTCGCCATTCCTCATCATCAATTGTGCACTCCAGATCTCTCTGCCATACCATTTCCCACAGTACTGTTATTAACCTTCATGCTACTGGGTAGTTTAGCATGTAACAATGAAAGCTTGTATTCACAATCATCCTGGAAATTAACTGTGTAAGAACAGTTCATTTCCAGTGGCAAATGCAATCAACTTAATTCCATTTTATATTAACATAATGAGAAAATATTACTAATTAATTTATGTTGCAAAAGCTGCAAAAGTGTTGATGTAATTCAGTTGAGTGTTAGCTGTTTGAAATGACTTGACGCGCAGCCTGATTCTTAATATTCAACTGAGGCCACAATATTTCCCTCTATGGCACCATAGCCTTGTATGTTCAGTCTTTACAAGTTTGTCATTGATGTAATAGAGGAAAAACTACACTTCCCTTCTAAATGCAGCAGAGTAGATGTTAAACAGTATAGGAAATATGCTTATTTAATGTATGTTCCAAAATGCTGAAGAGCTCATTTAATCCTAATCCTATCCACTGGGGTACAGACACCAGAGGTAGCTTTCTTTGTCATATCTCACAGGTGCTTTGTTCGATCGCTTCAATTTTATATAACTTTGCTTTATTTAGAAAAAAAAATGTATTGACGTCTAGGGGGACCCCAGTCAAAAGCATCCATTTCCGCCTGCGCAGTTTTAATCAATGAAACTCTTCATTGACTGAGTTCATTTGCCATTAGTCATTTTGAAGGAGACAGACAGAGACACAGACAGATTTCCTCATGTCTATTCTTGTCTTACACAATATGCAAACTAACTAACTAACTAACTAACTAACTAACTAACTAACTAACTAACTAACTAACTAACTAACTAACTAACTAACTAACTAACGTCTCTTTTCTTAAAGTAGTTTATTCTTAGGGACCCCAGGCAGTATTCCTTAGATGTTAAATACATATAATGAGGGTTAAGTACAGTACTTGAACACATTTATTCAGTTACTTTCCACCTCTGTGATATACCATGCTTCCTGCATTGCATAATTTGACTTAACTTGGACTTTTTGCTGCGTAAGAACAGGCGAAATGCCCCTTTACCCCTCCTCTCTCTCGCTCTCTCTCTCCCTCTCATCTAACTTGAAAGCTGGGGCTCAAACGCTGCGGCTTAATTACTTCTGATGCCTCGGTGGCAAAGTTAAGAAATGAAGCGCAACCTTTCTTTAGGCGAGTGACAATGTAAAGGCAATCAGTGTGAAGAGGAAACATCATTGTGTGATGAGCGGGGGGGGGTTATGCTATATTGAGGAAATAATTTAACCCAAGTCATCACTATTTCACTTCTTATAGGATGTTAAATGAAGTGTAGAAAGTGGTTCTAGCTTTAATATTAATATTTGTTCTACAATAAACAGCCAGCTTCAGCCAGTCGTTGTGGATTTTTCTAAATGCTACTTGAGACTTAATGTCCTTGTCGGAGGGAATTCATGTAACTTTTCACAAAAGGCCAATCGAACTTCTTTTACCACGAGCATTCAAAGTTTGGTCTCAGACGAGCCACTTTTCAGAAGAGCTCCCTCCCAGCAACAAACTATAAATTAATTTCACATTTCTTTGACTATAAAGCAAAGAGAGGCACAAAGAATTTGCTGCGGGACGTCTGACGACGACGTTTGAGTTAGCAGAACTGAGAGGTTGCGAACCCCAGACGAGCAGGGAAGAAACCTAGAGCTCTTTAAAGAAACTCTTGTGCAAATATGTGGGAACTTTCTGGTTGACTCTTCAAATTAATTCCTCGATTGATTGATGCTACACTTGTCGGTAAGTATTTTCACACGCCGCGGCGTCTGGGAGTGGCTCTAGTCCTTTTATGTGCTGACAAAATCCTAACTCGTGTAGTAATTGGAACCGGACCAGGACAAACTAAGATCTGTCATATGCTTAGATCAAACAAAAAGCTTCGAGATGTCTTAACATGCAAACAAATCACAATGTGCTGCGCTTGAGTCGACTTTTCAAGGATTAGCTCGTTTTCTTGTATGACAGCGTGCCAGAAATAAGCTGCCACGATCTGAGGCCTTCAAAGTCTTATTTCTTCAGGACTTGAGTGTCTTCAAAGTGTAAATCTGAGACGCTTTTTTTGAGAGTTTAATTAGTCACGTTTTTTTCATTAGGAACCTGCTTTCCTTTTCCAGCTGAGGAGACAGGCAAGGTTGACATTTCTCCACCGTGACTCTGCAAGTCTGATGCACGCTCCTTGATATTGGAGGTGATACCGAGGGCTGAGGTACTGCCTACTCCGCTGAGGTGGGATCTGACATAAAGAAGTGGGCGGTAGGTAGGGTAGGTGGGGAAATTTCTTTCCATCCGAGCTGACAGTGTTGACAAATGACAGGGGAGTGTGTGTCTGAGCGGCGGTGTCTTTTCTGTGCGAGCTGGCACACAAGTGATAGAGAGAATAAGAAAAGACGGGGTGGAATGAGAGAGGGGCTAAGAGAGAGCGGGAGGAGATAGGGAAAGAGCTTAGTCTGCCTTCAGGGGGAATACATAAGCGAGGGGGGATGAAAGTGAGATATTTTCACAGGTGGGCTAGAGGGAGGAGGAAGAGGATGAGTGAGAAGATGGAAGGGAAGAGGAAAGGATGGGGAGGAGAGGAGTTTTGGATAGATGGAGCAAAGACTGATGGAAGGATGAGCATGTGGAGGTATAAAAAGGAGTGCGGAGGGGGGGAAAAAAGAGCAGCAAAATAGAGGGAAACTCATTTGTGAAAGTTGCAGAAGTGGGCAAGATTTCAGAGAGGACATAATGATAGCTCACATTTTGGCTCATAAATAGGTCTACTTAACAATTCAGCAGACTTCTAGGTATTCAAGGTGTGTGTACGTGTGTGTAAATCCATGAAAATTAGCCTCGGGTTCAGAGAAGGACGGCAAAAGTGGCAGATGGATCAAGTTGAAATTGAAATGAGTGCTGTTTGCATTAGTGTCATGCATTCAGTCCTAACAAATACTCATGTATGTGAGTATTTGGAGACAGGAGACAGTTAGCTTAGCTTAGCATAAAGACTGTGAAAAATGGGAAACAGCTAGCCTGCCTGAAGGTTAAAAGTATGTCGAATCTACCTATTTTCCAAAAAGGAAAGTTATACTGAAACAAATACTGGGATAAAAATACAGACAAATAAATAAATAGCTAAATAACTTAAAGATCAGCCTTATTTGCTAAGTCTTTTCTTCCGTGCTCATCCTGCGCCCAGTTGTATCTGTCCGTCTGTCTCCCTCATGTAAAACTGGGAAGAAAGGACTGACAGATTTGGCTCCCAATCGAGGTTGGTTTGCTGGACTTGAAGCAAACTGCATGGTTGCCAGATTACTGAAAACGCTGTCACAGGGATCTGCCATTTCGACCAGTCAATTTGATTTCAAAGCTTGAGCTTTATAATTGCTTGCCAGATAAGTTAAATGGCAGCGCGGGCAATTTGTTTCCAGGACCATTCACCAGGGAGAGTGACGTCAGCGAGAGCGCTCAACACTCATGACCTGCAACTGTTTAAAAAGTTAATTTTTAACACATTTCATTCAGTTGGAACTTCCTCTTACAACATATACAGTGAAATAAAAGACATATAATGAGATCCAAGTCAATTTCCTCATTACAGAAAATGACCTGCCGCTGGTTTCATTAAAGTAAGACTGGGGGATGCTCCGGATCCCCTGGTCTCAAGAAGTCAGCCCTAGTCGCACCAGCGGAGCTTAATTAAATCTCTGATCATTAAAACTGGCTCTCCAACCATTAATGCCGAACTCAAAAGACGGACAATGCATGAATATTTGATACTCGCAGTCTGGCTGACGCGCCATCTCGATGGAATTGTCTCGCAGAGTTCAAATCTTTGCAAATTCGTCACGGAATATTCAATGCAAAAGTTACTGTGGAGGATTCTTATTCAGTTTGCCTCACTGGTCCAACACTGTGTCCTTCAGTAAACAAGACACACAGATCCATGAGCAGCCTCACAGACACACACACACCAACAGGCACTGGGAGCCCAAACACGCACTCTGTTTGAGGTGTAATAGCCCCATGCTGCAGTTCTGCAGCTTAGCCGGGGCACATTTTTTTCTTTTACATCTTTACCTTAAGTGACAAAGCCCCAGTAGCCTTCTCAATTATGTTGTGCAGGTGCAGTCAGCAAGAAAGAGTAATTGCACTGGGTGTTTGGAGCTCCCTGAGACGGATTGGAAGCTCAGGGCAGAGCTGTCAGGGGCTCCCGAAGGACTCACCAGGTTGTGTGTGTGTGTTTTATACATATATATATATATATATATATATATATATGTGTGTGTGTGTGTGTGTGTGTGTCCGTGCGTTCCTGTCACACAGCTGCAAGAATAACATTATTTCACTTTGCATGTGCATGCACTGCCTGCAATGCACGTCGCCGTCACGGCGTGTTTGCATATGCACAAGTGTAGGAACGATATGCATCTATTAACGAACGCCCGGGTGTTTACGCTGCCTGTGTTTCCTCGCCTGCCGTTTGACAACTGCATCGAGCCGACCCGCTGGCTCGCTGACAGTGACAGTCGAGTCCCCGGGACCTGTCAGCGCCGTCACACGTGCCCTCGGGCCCCCAGAACCTTCTAGATGCTTGGGCAATAACGCTGCAATAAGCTCCTTGTTACGGGCATGTCATCGGGCCTCGAGGGACGCGCTGTGAAGGCTGGAGGGTCACCAAGAATCAGCCAAATAAGAAGTAATTTGAATAGAGAATCCCATAACAATTTAGTAGAGGAAGGAGATAATAAAGTGTGATGCAGAGCATCCCGAAGAATCATGGGAAGTGTGAATTCAGATTAAGGATGACTATTAAAGACATCAAAAGCGAGGATTATGAGAAGTTTAGCTTATTCTGCTGTAAACGACCTTATTGGTTTAAATAAAGCTGTTTTTTCATCAGTTTTTATGAACACAATCATACTCATGAGGGCATGTGAATAGACACTTCTTTTTTCTTTCTTTTTTTTTTTGAGATTTCCCAGGAGAACGGTGTAATTGTAGACTCCCGAGGATCCAGTTGGCTTTGATTCAACACCCAGCACCGTCAAAATCCTGCCACCCCGTCTCACTGTCTGACTTGATTTCACTTGGATAAACCCTCACCTATCCCCACCGGCCCGATTGAGACTTTGAATCTGTCTTTAAAGAGATTTCAGTTTGAAAGGTTCACTTTTGTGTCAGAATTCAGCAGAGACAAGCCAGGAAAAGGGAGGAAGCGAGGATGGAAGAGCGGCTGCGGCTTTCAAAATTCTGTCTCAGGGACTAACAGGAGAGGTTGTTGATCAAGTACAGAATTTCAGAACCGTATAGACTAAAAGTAGGGAGATAATTAATTCTCTGGTGAGATAAATTAGTTAACATATTCTTCTTTTGGCTGGAAAATATTGATGGACAAAGGGAAGCTTAGTTCCTCTTTGCCCTCGCTGCACATAAAGTCTAAATGCACCATAAACTTTAACAGAAGATATAATGGTTCTGAAAGAATAGTTTGGATCATTTGAAGGGGGGTTGTATGAGGTACTTGCTACAGTAGATGCCGGTCGGCACAGCCCCAGTTAGGAGAAACAGAGAGGAGTACGGAAGTTACGCAATGAACTTCTGTGGACAGGGTCAGTAACAAAAGGTATTTTAGCCACTGAAAAAAGGTCCACCTTAAAAGAATCAATATTGGTTTGCGTGTATGCTATATTCGGAATGTTTTCTCTGCCTAACCTTGCTTTCAGGCAGCCTTTTTCCAACTGGAAACTACTGTTATGTAAGCCAAATAACTGCTCTCTCCAAACCAACCAAAGTCAATGGGAAAAATCAGTAATTTTACCTTGCATAACATTGAAGTCGCTGGTCTACTGCTGCCTCAATCTGTTAGTTTGCTTGTGTTATCGTGTGACTTGACGGTGAATCCGAACTAACTTTTAAAAACACAGACGTCACACAGTAGCAGAAAAAAACAAAACAGAGGCAGTGGTAGACCAGCAAATTCTGTGTTCTGTGAGGTAAAATTACTGATTTTGCTTATGGAGTTTGGTTGGTTTGGAGAGAGTGATATTTGGTTTGTATAACAGCAGTTTTCCTTTGGAAAGGCCTGTCTGATGGCAAGGTAAAAGCGGTGAAAATATTCTAAACATAGCGTACATTTGAAATGAAATAGATATTTTTAGGTGGATGTTTATTTAAGTGGCTAAAACACATTTTGCTGCTGCCCGTCCACAGCAGTTCATTGCTTTGCTTCCATACTTTCAACCCCGCTTCAAACAATCCAAACTATCCCTTTAACTAAAGATTAAAGACAGAGAGGGAGGTCTGTGTGCGCCCTTGCAGTCGTCATTGTTTAGCAGTGCAGTAACGAGGAGGTGGTGGCAAAGAGGGGAGGAGAGGGAAGATCCTGCAGGCAACGCCGCCACCTGCTCCAGATGTGGAATAAGGCACAGATGTCCTGGTTTAATTAGCCTTGCCAGAGGTGCTGCGGCATGATTACCCAGCTCCGCCCCGAGAGAACGCCTGTCTCAATGGCTGTGTGTTTACGTTCCACAGCCTGTGTACGGGGGGGAAGGAAAGTTTGACAGCAGGGTGGATGGAGGGAGAGGAGAGGGAAGAATAATGCCTGTTTTTCCTCTTTCTGAGTTCACTTGAGAGCAGGATGGGGACTAGGATGAAGCAGAAAGAACGAGATTGTGTGCATGTGTGCTTCCTGTCCTGACGTGGAGCAGGAGAAAAGAATAAAAGTGTGATTATTATGTGTCTGTGTACAGAAGCATGTGTGCGTGCATCATTACGCGCCTGCCTGCTTTATGTCTCCACGCCGCTCGGGCTATTCCATCTGCCAAGCAAACCTGAATGACCTAGTTGGGAGTGAAATGTGCCATAAAGGAGCGCTGATGGACGAGGGAGAACATGGTGCTAATGACACGGCTACATCCACACGCCCGCACTCTCGTCTAATGAAGGCCCTCACGCCAGAAACAGCCACCTTTAATGGGGATCGCCATTGAGAGGCAGCGTGTCGCTCAGGCACGTCAACATCGGAAATCTTCAGACGGCTTTCTCAAAGTGCGCCACCTCGCCGGGGCGCACATCAAGGCGCTGTGAAACATCTGAATCAGCGAGTGAAAAGTTCAAGAAAATGTCAGCTTTTGGAGATTTGATCGAAAGAATGTCAAATGGGCTGCGAGATTCAGGCCATTTTATCCCCGCGTCTTCAAGTATCTGGGTTAGTCCTGTAATCATGGAATCTCTTTGTGGGAGAGCTGGTCTCGCTAAGCTAATGTCTGTGTGAGATTACACAACCGCGCACAAAAGCACAGAAGCGAAAAAAAAAAAAAAAAAAAAAAAAAAAAAAACACGCACAAACTGTGTCAAACTGCAGCAGTTGTGCCCAAGTTTGACAAGTCCTCCTGTTTGAGACGCTCGTGTGTGATGTTAATCTGAGGGAAATTAAGACAGGAGATGTTTTAATTAGCAGAGCCCAGGAGACAAGTGGAAATGTTTTTTTGCTACTACACACACACACACACTCATACACAGATTCAGCTGGG
This sequence comes from Lutjanus campechanus, assembly GCA_027495735.1. Classification (NCBI taxonomy): domain Eukaryota; kingdom Metazoa; phylum Chordata; class Actinopteri; order Lutjaniformes; family Lutjanidae; genus Lutjanus; species Lutjanus campechanus. Next base: position 29,226 of record JAJHUR010087098.1, on the reverse strand, counting down.
GAAACAGAAACATGCGCATTTGAGGGCAGAAAATATATTATTTATAGATTCAGTAGGTACTGTACAGTATTAGTCAAATCTGAATACAATAAAAGGACGAGAGCAGTGAGCTGGGAAGGAGGAGAAGAGCTCACAAATAATACATTTAATGGATGGATGGATGAATATATGAGGTGGGAAGGAATGAGAAGAGAGCATCCAGGAGAAAATGTGGAAAATAAATTAAGGGACGAGGCAAAACGGCAAGTAAACTAACTGAAAAAGACAAAGAACATATGAGTAACCGGTGTGTCCCGTCTGTGTGTGTGTGTGTTTTACCAAGCAGACTATAATAGTGTGTATTGTACCTGCTGATGCCTCAGTCCCCTGGGTGTGCACCACAGGGCAGCAAATCTCAGGCTGTTCCATCCATTAAGCACAAGGATCAACTGATCTGGTCAAAATACGCATACACAACACACACACACAAAGAAGCATGTGTGCCTGACAAGGTATAAACACACACACACACATACATAGCTTGAATTTCAACAGGAGTTTTCACTCCTCAGAAAAGAAACAAAAGCGATAAGAAAAAGGGTTGTTTACTTGGTTTGAATATTTGCTCGGTGATGCAGAAAAGCAACATGATTTAGCAAAACAACAATGATAAAAAAAACGTATGATGATACAAATCAGAGCAGAATGTAGGAGTTCAAAACAAACTACTAAATGAATGTTGGCAGTCAAACGCTCCAAGAATAATTTAATTCTCAAAGGCAGGCGGGCGGAGACACAATAGTTGAGTAAGAAAAGACCCAAGGGCCTCATTTATAAAAATGTCCTCTGGTTTGATCCCTGAACACACAGTATGGGCTTTCAAAGCAAGACAAAAATTAACAAATAAACACAAACATATTGAACATGTATTTAGCCTTAACATTTTTTTTCCCTTTAAATTATTTCCTTTGGAATCTGTATATCTGTTGCATAACAGCTTTGGTCTGTGCAGGGTTGCCAAATGCACTTTTATTATTTATTTAATTAATTAACATTGGCAATTTAGACATCATCCTCTAAAAACTGCCAGCTGTGTTGCTTTTAGCTTGCAAGTACAAATAGTGTTTGTGGGTGGGAAGCCAGTGAGGGATCAAGTCTGAGCTCACTGTAATTCTCCTGCAGAGGAAGAGGCATCTACAGGAAAACGCGTCATTCCCCGCACTTGTGACCAGTGAAACCCCTTGCTGTCAGGTATTTCTATTTTTTGAAATAAAAAGTGTTGTTTGCATGAATATTTTCACAATGATGCAGAGAAGCAACGTGATTCTGGACAACGTGACAAAATGCTAAAAAATGCTGGCAGTAAAATGCTCTGAGAATGATTTCATTTTCAAAGGCAGGCAGGTGGATATTCAATAGTTGTGCAAAAAAAGACCCAAGTGTCTCATTTATAAAAACGTCCTCTGATTATATCACTCAGTAGGCCATTCAAAGCAAGACAAAAATGAATACTGAACTTTTTTTTTAAACTTTGTTAAATTATGTTCTTTGGAAATTATAGCTGTTGCATAACAGCTTTGGTCTGTGCATGGTTACCAGATGCGTTTAGAAATGTAGCAGAATTTTCAAGCAAAACTCGACTTTTCAAAGTTGGCGATTTAGACTTAAAACACCCCAAACTACCAGTAGTGTTGCCTTTAGCTTGCAAGGACAGATAATGTTTGTGGGTGGGAAGCCAGTGAGGGATCATGTCCGAGTTCATTGGGATTCTCATGCAGAGGAAGAGGGATCTGCAGGAAAGTGCGACCTCTTGCTGATTTCTTTGAAATCTGAAGTTCTTTCAATGCCATCTGATCGTTTTTAAGGATTTCAAAGGCCACTGGAAACCCTGAGATGAGTTGTCGTAACTGCTCTTCCAGCTCGACAATGTGAGCAAAAACTGACCTCAAAACTGCCCACGTGGCTACAAAGCCGACCCTGGATACAAGGCTAGAAAACTGAAAAACAACTTTTTTAAGTTAGATTCCTGGCTGCACAGCATAACCTTTTCAAAGCAAGACAAAAAATGATTAAAGATAAAAAATAATGAAGAATTACTTAGCCTTTCAATGATGACAGAAATTTAGCAAAACAAAAGGAATTTCCATTGAATTTTCAAGGCCTTACTGGGTGAAATTCAACTATTCAGAACTAATGTTTTTGAGTGGGAAGCCAGTGAGGGATCATGTCTTATTTCAACGCGAGTGTCATGCAGAGGCAGAAAGAACTGCAGGAAAAAGTGTTATTCTGCACACTTGTGACAAAGTTTTTCCAATGCCGTGCAACCATTTACTGAAAAAAAAACTTTTTAAGGACGTTTGAAGGATTTCAAAGGCTACTGGAAACCCTGAGATGGGTCGCCGTAACCGCTCTTTCATCTCAACAGCATGAGCAAAAACTGCCCTCAAAACTGCCTCCGCGGCTGCAAAGCTGACCCTGAACACAAGGCTAGAGAACTGAAAAGAACAGCCTTTTTGCACGCCACAGTGTCATAATTCTAAAATTAATGTGCGAGTTTGTCTATTTTCAAACAGGGATTCTGATGAAATGGCCCCATAAAGGGTGAAAAATGGCTTCTCTAAACAGTTTGCGTGAGCACAATTGCCCTCTGTAGGTAAATTAATTCCCTCCTCTGCACAGAAAGGAACACAGCATGTGTGTGCTCCAAAACAAAGAAGTTAAACTGCTCTTGCATCTCAGCAAAGACCCGAGATATAGGGCCATAGATATCACAGGCAGAAAGCAATGCAGTAGGTCTGTCATTTAACACATGTATGAGATTTCAAGCCGTATTGATCTTTGCGAACAAGTCGAGAATACAGATGGTGACATAAATCAATAGCATGAAGCGCTGAGCCCTTTGGGAGTTGGATTAAATTAAAGTTTACCTCATAATAGTGGCGTTTGATTTGCATGCCTGCACTCTCCTGCAACCCCGCGGTACCCCGTTTTGAAGGCTTCTTTCATTATATCCTCCTGTAATCTCAAAATTACAGCCGTCGATATGATTTCAATATGTTTTCAATTGAGGAGCCCTAATTAAAACAACACTGCAATGAAATCTGAGCACATCTGTATTCCTCCACAAGCCACAGGCACACACACACATAGAAAAGCTCCAACAACCATTTATGCTAACGACGCCATTACTTAAGTAAATTAATGTATAATTAGCAAATACTTCTACGTCAACATACTTGTCTCACATAACATATGGATGGCATTAATGTGAGTTCGGGGTCTTAAAACAATGGAGTTGTGGGAGTTTTGAGGAAATCAATTTTTCTTCATTACTATGCAAATTGTTGGTTGAAAGGCGAATTCATCTACCCCAGAGTAAGTACATGAGGTGTATTAAGTTTCTGCCATGATCACGCAATAGTCTTGAGTATCTACCAGAGTCTTAACTGCAAAAAGTAACACTTTATCTTATCTTACAGTACACTAATAAGATGTAATAACCTGTGCTTTGTATTAAATTAGACAAAAACTAAATATAATATGCTCTTCATTGTACGGTATTAGGCTATTAATTAGACCCGTATTAGACTTTATTAGAGGGCAACTCACATAAAATCACATGAAAACACTGGTTTAAAAGTGGGGAACCAATTCACTTTAGTTTACAGTACAGCTTTGTTGTATAGTGTCCCTAATTACCCTCTAATAAAGTCTAAAAAGGTTCTAATAAAGGGTCTAATACTGTCTAATAAAGAACATATTTATCGTTTTGTTCAATTTCATACAAAGTACACCATGTTACGTTTTATCGGCGTACTATAAAATAAAGTGCGTGCAAAAGTTTTATTCCCTTAAGTCTGACTTCTGTCCCTTTTCACCCCATGGGCCGAACTTCACTTTTCGTCTTTGGTCGAGAGTCAACCGAAACAACCTCCCTCACTGTATCTCCGTCTTCACCTGGAGGATTTACGATCCCCTCGCCTCCGTTCGTTTAGTGGTCTGATCTTCTTGTCATAAAGCATGTGTGAAGCCGGTGGTGGGACGGGGGTTGGCAGGGAGATGCCAATTTATGAGGGTGGGCAGTGTAGACAGAGCCAGTTTTACAGCTCGGAGATTTATACTGAGCTCAGACACAGCATTCACTCACAGATTCTTTTTTTTTTTGGATGGTTGGCAGGGTCCGATCTGTAGGTTACAGCTGCTTCGACCTTCACCTGTGCTGCCGTCGCCCCCTCCCACCTCTTTTCTTAAAGGTAATTTGTGTTTGCCTAAATGATACAAGCTGAGCCCCCCGAAGGCCTGGATGCAAACAGCGTTGGTTTGTCCTGTGCCATTTGAAGGGTTCAGCTGAACACACGGGCTATAAAGGGGAAGGTCAAGTTAATTTGAATTCAGCAGAGGACAGATTAACTTTTGAAGCCTTGTGAGGAGATGTCAAAAGGCTAAGAGTCTTTTTAATTTTATGTTTCGCCGATCCGACGTGCGGACATGACCTGATGAAGGAGGCTGGAGGATGTACAGGATTTCAGCGCGGGAGCGTGAAAGGAAACGAATCAAGGAAAAGTGGTGAAATTAGTCGGTCACCACCTCCCAAAAGTCCTGAGCATGACAAACCACTATTTTTATAGCTAGTTTTCTTCATCGGGGTTTCTGCGGGTTTAAACAAGGTAAATTTAATACTTTTGTAGAGCATTTTAAGAGCAACATGACTGCAATTTTTGCCTTATTTCATGACCATACTGTCAAAAACTTATGAAGGATAAGAGTCTTAGTGATGGTGTAACTAAAGTCTTTACTGTTAAAAATATATGATCAGTGTGGAGTTGATTTAAACAGTCTGTCCTCTTGAGAGACAGCTGGGAGCAGAGGGTATTATAATGTGAATAATTTACATTAATTGAGCTGACCTACCTTCTTATAATAAACCTTGTAAACATCATAAAACACTGCAGAAAGTGGAGCTAAAACCAACCTGTTTTCTTCTTCCCTCGGCTCGTTGGAAAAGTACATCGGTTCTTTTTGGTTCCATGTTGGTTCATGGTTCATTTTCTCCCCAAACATTTAAATAAGACAGACGTTAGCGCGACTTTCGAAAAGCAACTTTAACTTCAATCAATTTTTAAGACCTGAAATTTGAATTTGAAGACGGGCCTCAAATTAGGTTCTTGGACTTTAGACTTTTAAAGATATCTTAAAGCTATAATATCTAATTTCCACATTAAAATGTCTAAAAACACTTGATACGTGTAATATTTTTTGTTGAGCAGTGCACTTACATTATTCCAAATGTTTTCAACAACTCATAGAAATCTGTAACTTATTCAGGGTGTGTTTCCTGCTAGGTGTTGCTAGCTAGCTGCTAAAACTTTTGTGAAAATATAAGATATGTCCACATATGTCCAAGTATGTTCGGATACGTCCAGAAGAAGGAAGACAGCACAAGTGACTAACACAATGTAAATAAAACTTTAATATTACCTTGTTTGAGATTTCTGCCAAGATATATTTTCAGTAGCTATGATGGTTGTTTAAAAGTGAAGAGAACAACACGCATGATTCCACGCCACTTCACGATATTATCAAACTGCATCTTTTCTTTTGTTTTTGTTTTGTTAAGCCTTAGCCGCAGAATTTACATATTTTGCATTTAAGGACCCACAGAAACCTTGAAAGAAAACCAGAAAGAAATCTAACTTTTTGTTGCTATTTTTGGTCTAATAACAGATATGCATTGAACAGAAGGTGCCTAGACTGCAAACAAAGCAGACCTTGTCTTTTTTTTCTGGCTTCATTTTTCCCCAAACTACCTGCTTGGTTGGGGATCGAGCTCAGCGGGTATGTAATAAAAAGCTGGCACTTACACAAAGGCTAAACCTGTAGGCCTACCTTTCTGACTTTGTTCTGCATGATGCCTGAGAACATTTGGACTCGGTACAACTTCTACTGTTTCCAAATGCAGCAGCCGCTGTATTTCCACCTCCAGTTAAAAGACTTTTGTATCACACTCGGTAACAGCAGCGAGTGAGACAGAGGTCACAGAAGGGGAAATCAATCCACTTCCTCCAAAACATAGAAAGTGGCTTACCGTTTCACCCCCAGCGGGATACACAAATCCATTCCTACTCTTTCTGTTGTGCTCTCGCCCTCTCCTCTCTCTCTTTCGCCTGCATTTTTTTTCTGCACTTCTCTATCTCTTCCTCTCCCTCCTTCACTCCTTCTCCTGTCCCTCTCTCTCTGAACTCTCTGCCCTTCCTCCTCACATCTAAGAAAAATCTGCACCTGGGAGCGTTTCGAAAGCACCTCACTCCTCTGAAGTTCAAAAGAGAAATGTGCACCATCTCCTACGCTTGTTTCCGCCTCTTTGCAAGGTATCTTGGGGGAAGGTGGGGGTACAGGTACGGGGGCTGCGAGGGCAGCAGGAGATGTGTGGAAATCTACTTTCTCATCACCCCTCCCTCAAAGATAGAAATCGCCATAAAGGTGGAACAACAAAGCACCACATCCCTGGTAGAAAAAAAAAAAGTAAAAATCACAATAATGGGCAGCTATGGGCTATTACTTTCTGCTGAGGAAAACATCCCATCTGATAATCACAGCTAGTGTAGAGAAGGTGATTAAATGAAGCAGTGATGCAGAGCCGCAACGTTATTAAAAGAAGTTAAATTGCACAATCATAAGATACAGATTCACTTATATAAGGTCAACCTGCTTGTATTGTTAGTTCACCGAATCTCCTCTTGAAGGGTTGGTAAATGGAAAATAAATGTGAACTCACAGAAAAAAGGTTTCTAAGATTGTTCATGCAAATTACAACTCATTTCAAAAGCTTTAAACTGAGTTTAGACAAGATTTTAAACACTCAAACCTCGACCTCCTTGATGTTGAAGATCTGGACCAAACAAAGCTGCTTTGTGAGTGAAACAGAGCGACAAACAAGAAAGAACAGTACAAGAAATGACAACTAAAAGTTTGGTTGTTGGTTGTCATTTAACCACGTAGCCTGCTTATCCGTGGTAGAAGCACAAAGAGCAAGGAAATAGGACCTAATCAACAAAATCTGAGTAAGTAAACATAATCAGGTGGGAAAGACCACCGCTGCTGAAACGCCGCTGGTGGGGCTTGCAGCCATGCGGAGGACGGATCAGACCTGTGGCGCAGAATCAACCGGTAACTGTTCTGCGTGCTGATAATTCCACGGCGCTGTCCTTGGTGCTGAATCTGATCTGACGGATCCGATTGTGGCTTTTTCTGTCCGTTCTGCCTGTCTATCAGTTTCATCTTGGATCTATCATATCAAACTACACAGCTCAAGGGGAGAACCAAATAAGTCGATTTGCTTGTGGCAGGTGAACAAAATGAACCAGGATACTTCAAAGAACTGTTCTAATCCTCACTGGGGTGCTCCCATCAGACCATGCCCCCTGTTGAAAGTGAACAAATGACCTACTGAATAAATCCTACCACCTTGAAGGTTATAATATTAAATATAAAAAGTAAGAGAAGTGATTCAACGGCCATTTTGGAGGATTTTGCTCTGTGCTGCTGTTTAACTGTTGAACAAATGACATTTGTTTGTGTTGCTGGATCAAATAAAAGCACAGTCCAGAAGAGATGTCCAAAAAGAGACTACATGTTGCTGAGATCTTTAACATTTCAGATAGTGATCTTTATTTTACTAGCATTTGGGGACGATATTTTCAATATGAAACAAGGATTTTCTGGATATATGTAAAGCAAAAGTGGTTAAAATGTAAAACCCAGTTCATACATCTCAGTGTTATTGCGTAAATTTACAAGTGAGATGCCACCACAGTAATGAGCGCCACAGGCTTGTTTACTTTCGCCAACAAATGGGAATCATCTATATTTGTCATTCAGAATTAAATTTCTCCTGAGGAAAGCAACATATGCCCAAACATATACAGTAAATTAATGAAAAAATATTATTGCACTAGTCGAGAGTGTGAAACTTCCTATTCTTGCCTGTGGATGTGTGTCTAGCGGAGGTCAGAACCTCATGAGATTACGTGTTGATGTTTCTCTGTTTGTTCATCGACTGCTAAACCATCATTTTCAACCATATCAACCAAACAATAAAAAAAAAAATTCTGATCTACTGTCCATATCAGCAGGGTAGGAACTTCCAAAGTGTTTATTACAACTAAAACTACTTGACAGTTCATAGGAGATGGGAAATGAATATGGAGTTATAACAATGCCATGTTACCTCTGACAAATAACTTCACTCTTATAGTCGAATTACTTTTAGACAATCAGTCTGATTTCAAAACATATCTGCTGATATTGTTGTATTATTGTCCTGCATTGTTCAAATTGCCCAATAAATGTTCAGCTTTTTGTGTAGTTAAGTGTTTTTTTCTTGTTTTACATAAACTGCTAAATTACAGTATTTTATTATATGTGTATACTGTAGGTTATACAGCACTGTAAAAAATCATACAGGGATTTAGTAGAGACAAATAATCTTTTCGCATTAACTTAAAGTCGTTGAGTACATTCATTAAAGCGAAAGTGAGGAATAATTAATAAGGTAATATTTTAAATGGCAACCATTTCCAGAAAAGTAATTTTTTTTAAAAATGGTGAAGCCAGTTGCCTTAAAATGATTAATTTTCTAGGATCCTTTTTTTACAGTGTACAGTCTAACACTATACTTCATTATAAAGTAAGTTAAAAACTGCTGTAGTTAGTTTTACAGTAGTTTTAATGTGGTATAAAATACAGCAACTAACTGGATAATTTGACAATAAAGGTTTTACAGTGTGGGATTAACTGCATGGTCATTAAGGAGTTTTTGTCGGGAAAACACAAAACTTACTGAAGTTTTTAGTGTTTCAGCTAAAAATTCTAATCGAAGTTTCTTGTTCAGCTGGAGTCAATGTTTTGTAAACTGTGGTGAAGTGGAAAGAAGTCGTTTTCTTCCAGGTTTATTGAGAGTAAGAGCACAAAGGCGACTGTTATAGAAGAGAAAAAAAAATCTGTAAATATCTGCTCAAGAGATATAACAAAAGTGCTTTTTTTTCCCAGCAAAAATCACCTTCACACACACACACACACACACACAGACATCCAGGTAGGCAGTCAAACGCACAGGCAATTATATTAGAAGTCACCCACCAAGAGAAGCCTCGCCCAGCCTGGCTATGCACTCACACACGGTGATGTGCAGCGGGGTGAGCTGAGGACACACTGCAACTGATAGTGAAAACACATCTGAGACAGATGCATGCTCTTCCTCCCCATGACCTTTGGAGCGCAAAAGAGAGACAGAGGGAGAGAAGACATGTTTTTCCTCAGACTGTCAAATGGATATTTGATTTTGCTGTTTTGCTCTTGCGCTTCTCAGAGAACTTTATCAGCTGGATTTTTCTGTTAGGGAAGTCATATTTTCTTTAGACGCTGCTCATCGTCTATGCTCAGTTCTTCATATATTCCTTCTACAAGAACCGCTGCTGCTCCAGCCACATGTAAAATACATCACCCCCTGCAAGCCAGAGAATCTCACCCAAGAAAAGACCTGCCAGATATTGATGACCAGATTTAGGACGTGCAGATTGACATTCAGACTGATGCAGATTGAAAGGCGCGTCAAATTAGCGCGTGATTCACTAAGGCAGCAGCTAATTACACAATAAACAGTGTGACTGCCTTCTAGCTGCGTTCTGCAAGTGAAGAAGGGGCTTGCAAAGTGCATTTCAAGGATAGGACGGGATTTGTCTGAGATCATCAAGCTCAAAACGGAAACCAAAATTTGGTGATGCGCAATGGAAGCGATCCAAGTGACTTACTCAGGCTGCGTTCGAGTTGTTGAGGATAAACCGGTGAGACATATCTCCTGCCGACGTCTTTTTCAGTTGGATGAAAACATGGACCCTGCAGTGGCAGTTTCTGGTGCCAGACAAGTTTAAGTCTTTCCTATTAAATTCGTCAAAGAAATATGATGATTGGGTTATTATTTCTGTAAATCTGCTTCCAACAAGTTTGTAATTGGAAGTGCGTTATCGAATCACAAAAACACAAGTACACAAGAAATCCAAGGCACTACCTTTTAAAACAATTAAAATGCCTTTATGGTCACGGCACAGTCATGTTTAACCTTAAAACAAACAAGCTCTGACATGTTTTGGCACCAAGCGATCGTCAAGGAGTCAAGTTGAAGGTTTAGTGCCAAAAAGCGTCAGAGTTCGTTTGTTTTGAGGTTAAACAGGGGCATGCCGTGACCATAAAGGCATTTTAATTGTTTTAAAAGAAAAGTGCACTGGATTTTTTTGTGATTTTCTTTTTTGTCCTTATGCAAAGAACACCCCAAACAAACTTATTTTGATTCAAGTAAACGCTCCTATCCAAATTCATTAGAATTAGGTTGTCATAGGCAACTAGACTTGGTAGAGTTCTTGAAGACGTTCTCTGAACTGAGGAAACCTCTTGGATGAGAAGCGAAACGTCTTCAAGAGCTCTACCAAGTCCAGTTGCCTACACAAACTCTTTCTACAAATGCCGTGACCTGGATGACCGAGAATCAACACAAGACACGCTCCTACCCAAACAGTTTTTAACTTCCACAAAAAATAAGTAACTAGGATTAGTTCAGATTACATTTGGAAAATGTGTAATTACATGTAATAACGCGTTACATTGTCAAGGATTACTTCATTACATTTTTGATGTCTTTAAAATATGGTGAAATACTTCAATATCAATATTGCGCCAATATTGTAGGGATGACCATTTGTGCTTTCATAAAATATCGCCAAAATAAAATAAATAATCATCATAAATTTGGATGTAATGAATAAGTCGGTAAAGGCAAATAATCAAACAGCTATAACAGTCTGGTCAGTTCGGAAAATTGCATCAGCCTTTAAAATCAGTAGAAGACAACACTTATACAACATCACAGTATAACAATGTCCAAAACTTAAGACTATCTAGTCTCATATTGCAATATCAATATAATATTGATATACTGCCAAGCCTTAGACCCAACCCGGCCTGTTTCTCATGAATGTATTTAAGTAGCGAGCTCACCATGTTCTGTTTGGTCAACTGCTTCTTGAAGTGAAGGACACAGACATCAGTGGACACAGAACAGATTCAGTGTCTGAACAAATCTGTGATGTGGGCGGCTATTCTGATCCACTCATTCCTTTATAATACATCATAATGTGCATAAAAGTATTTTGATTGAAACCCAGAGAGATCATGTAGGATAAGAGGAATCATTTCCACTGCTGTCCACCGACTCTCCAAAAGAGAGTTGTTTCAGTGATGAATAAAAAGACTGACATCTCTACACAAATTGGCTTTGAGAATTTCTCTATTAGCCTTTGTTTCACAATCGCTATCATTTTCTATTATCTCAGTTTTGTAGAGGAGGGCTGTAAAAGTACAAACAAGCTGGAGAGAAAGCTAAAAAAAAAAATGCAGAGCAGCGGAATAAAGCAAAGAATCAAACATATGAAAAATATGATACAAGCGTCGTTCATGCCATTCATGTTGGTCTTGAGAAATAAAAAAAATTGCCCTCCAAACAAAGTTTGAGCAAAATAGTGGACAGAAGTAAGACAAAGGTCTGAAAGGTGCAGTTGAAAAGAACACACTTCCTTGCTTTCTGGCTGTGAGACCCCTCGGCTTCTTTATGTTTCCCTCTGTCTCTCTTCCTCTCATGCATACAACACAGACAAAAAGTCATCCAACCCCTCAGAGCATTCAGCTTGACAAAAAAGCAGAGGATAAAAAAACACTTATTTTTGATGGCTGCTTCAAAGACCATTACTGGCGCCTTTGAAAAGTTACCAAAGGGTGGAAGTTCTTTCGAGTGTCAAGGAGCACAGTGGAAGGGTTGCAAGGGGGTGAGGTAGCCACCCTCTTCTTCTCCTTCTTCTTCCTCTCTTCCTTGTTCCCCGCGTCCTCGCTCCTCCTCCTCGTTTCTGGGCTCTGACGGAATACTAAGTAAACAAGATCAAGGCAGGGCCATGATACTGAGGGGCTCGCAGAGGCCCCAGCCGCTGTCTGGGAGGAACACTTAAGCCCACAGAAAGATAAAGTGGTTTTTGGAAAGAGGGGAGGACCAATCAGCTATTCCGTTTCTCACAGCACAAAGCCCGCAGCGCCGACAGAACGCCTCAGAGTGAAGTGGGCGACACGTTTATCCATGTTGGGCCATTCTTTAAAAGTAAGGATCAGAAGGGAGTTTGCATGATCCTACACATGTCATCATGATGGGAACATAGCCCTCTACAAAGACTTGTCTGGGCTGTTAGGAGTTATGCCATGACTTTCAAAGTTGTCAGATCGCTGTACTGTTCACACAACTTTCTGTCTTGTAATCGGTTTGCAAACTACATGACTGATCAGTGACAGAGGATACAAGATCTTTCACCAGGAAGAAGGAAGAAGGTCTGGTCGCCAAACATTCTGTCATGAAAACAGACGCAAGAAGCGACTTTTGATGATTAGTACTGAAGCATCAGTTACTGTACAGTACTGGATCTAGTTTGAACTTCTTCATAATACCTATGACTACTTACTTATGACCACTTTTCTGATTCTTGTCCTTCCCCAGCCCATGTCGATTCTCATTGGCTGTAAACATTGCTGCCACCAATGTAACCAAGCACCCTGAATTTGTGTTACTGTGTCGGTTTTGGAAGAACATTTTAACATTCTCCCACATTTCTTCTACAGAACTTTCGCCAATAACTCCTCTCTTATAGCAACTCTGAGGGGGCACACTACCTAAAACAAAGAATGCCTTTAAATGATGATGTTACAGCGTTAGAGGGCTCAATGGTCAGTGACGGTGAGGCATCTCAATGGACAATGGCACTGTCCATCAGCCCAACCCAACTGGCGATCTCCAAAAACCTTTGGTGACTGGAAAATCACGGCAGTGTCTGAGTGTTCCAAGTTCCAATTAAGGGAAATGCTAAAGCTCACATTAATATTCAAGGCAACAGTTTGCTTCCATCCTTGTGGGAATGCCTTGACTAAGTCTCTTTCCTGTTTCAGCATTACAATGCTCCCCTACACAAAGCCAGGTCTATGAAAGAATGGTTTTCTGGAACCATTAGTGACCAACCTCGCCAATGGTCTTGCAGCTTCATGGGATAAAATCCCTCCAGTCAGGTTCCAAAATCTGGCGGAAAGCCTTGTTAGAGCAGCAGATTAATGCCCATGGTTTGGGAAGAGGTGTTCAACAATCACATATGGGTGTAATCTTTGGGTGTCAACATGCTTTGTTGGCTCGTCCACATGCTTTTGACCAAATAGTGCACCATGTCCTTGTAAAGGTCCCACAATTTCACCAGTAACCCTGCTTTGCATGACTGTTACTCCAGCAAACATTTTACTAGACCTATCTGGTGTCATTTTTTATGTAATAAATGATCACCCGATTCTGGAAACAGACTCAAATTCGGCCGGAGCTAATTGAAGACATGTGCCAAAGCACTGGCAAGGCTAGCTTCCAACCCCAGGTGGTAGCTTGCTCTCGTTAGCAGAGAACCTAATTATCGTCCTTGAATACATTAAAATCAAACCATGAGGAGTCTTTGTGTCTATATTTGTGGCCTTTGTGATGCCAGGATCGCGTGATTCTCTTATTTTTAAGTGGCAACCTTGGTTCTGGAGAGCTATGCAAGTTTAAGAGCATCTGAAGTTGTTGTGATGCGAGTGTGCTCATGTGCGCCCACTGCCATTTTACTGCCGTCTGTTTGGCAGATTTTGAAAGTCCCATAAGACCCACGAGTCATGTCCAAACAATAACATTTTGCCGGGGGCCTTGACCGCTACGCATTGTTCTCTGTCTGTAAAGTGGTACGCCAGGCAGACTCGCTGGCCCCTATGCCCACAGCTGAAGCCTGGCATGGCCGGTCCCACTGTGGGCCGAGGGCCTCGCTTGGCACAGCCACAATGTAGGGTTGACTGGACCCACCTGTCAACACAGCAGGGGATTAGTGGACATATCAATCCGTGGCTGCACAGATCCCCTCACCTGCTCCGTGGATCTTTCATTTTCCTACCTTTACCTTCCAACCGTCTGCTCTCTGTTGTGCCATCCTTTTCTCTTTGCCTGCCAATTTCCTCTTTCTCTGATCAGTCTAGCTTTGCTTGACCATTGCTTTCCCAGAATGGGATATGGTGAAATAGTGTGGACATTGATTTCGCTCATGCATTCCTTTTGCTGCCAAGATGAAGAAATAGTCAGTTTTTCCCCAAACAATTTTCCTTGCTCAGGCTGAGTATTGTTCATTTATTTTCATCAGACACCACAGGCATGTAGTATAGTTGTCCTGAATGTTTTGGTGGCATCCCGGCACACTGAACTGCCAAAGCCATCAAATACACAACCATTGTCTTCACCACAACAAAGACTGCATGTATTGTAACTGCTGCAGTACTGGGCCAATCACATGCCGCTAGGGCTGCAACTAATGATTATGTTGAACAATCTGTCGATTATGAATTGATTGGTTGTTTGGTCTATAAAAAAATGGAAATTGGTAAAAAAAAAATATTGATCAGTGTTTCCCAAAGCCCAAGATAATGTCCTCAAATGTCTTGTCTTGTTCAAAACCCAACAATATTCAGTTTACTGTCATAAAGGAGACAAGAAATCTGAATATTAGTACTTAATAAGCTGGAATCACAGAATTTTGAGTTTTTTCTTAAAAAATTCTCAAACTGATTATTAAAATAGTTGGCACTTAATTTGAAAATGATTTATAAGCTATTCATTTTTCTGGATCATGGGTACAAAAGGTATTAAATATTCAATATGGCGAAGTACGTCAGCCTTTCTAAAAATCTAATAACGAACATAAATGAGCACAGCATTTTTTACCTTATAATGCAAGAGTAGTGTTTGAACAGCTAGCTCGTGACTGTAAACAGCAAACAGCTCACTCATTCTCGTCCTTGGGCTCCTGCACAATCAACACAGTTAGTACAGCGCGCTCAGGGTCCCGCCGATCAGCCTTGAATCAAGTGGTGAGCATGCACATTTCAAATGAGCAGAGGTGGGGAGCGGTGAAAGAGAAGAGAGAAGAGCAGCAAGAGCAGAGACAGTAGAGAAAGTGAAAAGAGGAGCAGGGGAGGGGGATTATGATGACGAGGAGGGGGAAATTAGGAAAGGAAAAGTCACGAGGAGGAAGAGGAGGAGGGGGAGCGAGTGGGGAAAAAGGGGAGTAGGTGCGCTCTGCAGAGTGTGTAAAGACCACCCTTCCCTTCCCCTGCTTCACAGTGTAGTCCCGACCTTGAAAGGACGAGGGGGTTGGTGGGGGGTGGTTTGATAGTGGGGGCAACAGTATATCTTCAGTGTATGTCATAATCCTCTCCACTCACACACATACACAGAGACACACACACACACACAGATCTTTTACAGCACACAACATGAAAGGCATGAAGTCCTGTCGCATTTAGGATCTGTCATATCCACACCCAAGTATAGGTGGCGCTGTGTGTGTAGTGGTGGTGTGGTACACTAAAACAGGATCCTAGTTTTGAACAATAAGTTTTTTTCCCCCATTCTTCTTCTGAATAAATAATGATTGTTATAGAATTATGATATAATATTATAATATTCTTTTATATATTGCTACTATAATCACATCACATAATAATCTTCTTAATAAAAAATGATTCTTATGATATTGTGATATTATATAGTTTATATATATATATATATTGCTACTTTTAGTTTTATTATTATTATGTTTTATTTTTATTCTATTATTCACTGGAAACTGGATCACTGCCTCTTGTAAAAGCATCAAAAACGCTGTGTGTTATAGTCTATATCTGTATGTGCTGTATGTCCATGTTGTCTATGTCACTTTTTCTTGTCTTTCTCACCAATAAAAAACAGAATAAATAAATAAATAAGTGGTAACCTGAGGGTCACTGGTTCAATCTTGGCAGCCAACCGTTTAGTGTCTCTCAGTGAAGCTGCACTCATTGAGCGTAACACTTAGTATCAGCTTATACAGTATACATCAATGACGCATCAATAATTAACTATACTCTGCACAGGCTTTGTGGTTGCATCATGAATGTCCTAGAGACCCACTGGAGAGCTGCCCAAATAATTGATAAATCTGCAGCCACTGAAAATGAAAGATGCAAACACTTAAGAGTTGAAACTGTTGCAGAATTCATGTTGGAAAGACAAGGGCTCCCTGAAAACTTGTCATCATTTTCACAAAAAATCATGTATAGACTGATACAAACATAATCCTTTTCAATCATCATTTGACCCACAAGAAGTGTGTTGTGGTGTCTGTATCTGCAGAGACCTGCCCTCTGCCTGTATTTCCTTATTTTCTCATTTTGCTGCAGCTGGGGCGCTGTCCTAACCCAAAATGTTGGTATTTGACGTCCTGGGAATAAGACTCAACAATCAGCTATCTTTCTGGCGCGTTTACAACTAGCTCAGACAAATCCTGCTGATTCTAACTTTAAGGTCAGGGGGAAAAATTGAGGTTGAGGTTAATAAAACAGCATATGTTAATTACAGTGATGCGGAGCTCTTGCATGAAAGTCAAATATGCTGCACTGCCATTCATCTCCCCAACTGCTTCCTCGCCTTCTTATCTTGGATTACAGGAACCAAAAAGGGGGGCAATGAAACTATATTGCCTCAGTCGGATCTGGCCCCTAACCCTGATTCTCAGAGGCTGGGTTGCATCGCCGCACCATCGTTCCCAGCCTGACCTTCGGTTCTTCTTTCCCGCGCCCGTATTCACAACTACCACGGTAAAACCTCTCATTTTAATGAAGCAATTTAGATACATATGTCTTAAGCTGTATGATGCAAAAATGTCAAATGAGCTGAACAAAACTAATCAAAGATTCCAGCCTCTTAAATGAGAATATTTTCTGGAAAAGGCCGAGGACTTCTGGTCTTAAAGCTTTTCTTTCAAAGCATTATTGAGTGTTAGTTACTTAAATGTAAGACCTCTGTGTACCATCCTACAGACAGGCCATCTCTCTCTCACACACACACTCAGCACAACCAACCAGACTTGTAGTTGGAGAGAATGGATACAGAAACCAAGTGACACAGATGTACTATTTGACAAAGAGGAGACTGGCGACAGGCAGATGAAGAGAAGTCAGTGCGCTCCTTCATCTCTCTGGACACTTCACCCACTTTCGAGCGTATTGTTTACACAAAACCTGTCTGTGTAAAACCGACTCAGTGACTGGAGAGAAAGGAGGTGCTGGGAGGGTGTGCGAGTCTGTATTAGTGCATGTGAGGTGATGATTTAGACAATTATACGAGCTTTTGTGAGCTTGTAAGCCTGTCACTGCATATGCTTTACATGTGCAATAACTGGTGTTCTCAGTGGGGAACAATTTCAGCCCAAACTCAGATTTATTTGAATCTATCATCTGGAAAGAAAGATCTATTCTTACAAAATGACAGGACAAAATGAAAGCAAATCATGGTACTTTGAAAAACTGTCTCCCAAGATTTTAAATGTCGACTTTCGAAAGAGTACTACTTAAAAAAAATTAATGAATAAAGCAACACTTTGAAAGCAAAGCGCCTGCAAATCACAATTCCATTTATGACGCTTTTGTCCTTACCTTGGGTATAATGGCTCCCCCGTTTTGGATTTCAAGAAGCTCTTCAGTTTATTAGATGTCTGGCTTGTTACGAGTTTTTATTTGAATTCCTATGAAACCTCTTTCAGTGCATGAAACAACTTCATAACTTGGAAAACTGCATTTTTACAGCAGCATCGCTCGATGAGCCTGAGACTTTATTCTTTTACATCTTTTCACTATGGTTTAATTAACTCAATGAGGGCTCGGTGTCCTCTGGATGATATCACCCGGAGGAAAAATTTCACACTCAAAGGCTCAGAATGTCTCTTTAAACAGCATGAAAATGTGAACTATCTATCTATCTATCTATCTATCTATCTATCTATCTATCTATCTATCTATCTGTATCTATCTATACACACACGTGCCTTTAAGGCTGCAGGTGTGTGCATTAGCTTTTCATTATAATAAGTAATGGGAGTGGTTCCCCACCCTTAAAATGCCATTAGCCCCTGCTTACTCCCTTTTTCCTCCCCCGTCTCTCCCCTCTTCGCCCTTCCCGATCCAAAGCCAAGCACTGTAATTAGCTTTATGGAGCGAAGGCTGAAGGCAGAGAGGAAAATGCTACAAATGATATTACTTTGAGCCTGAATAAGCATACGACACATGACATTACCATCACACCGGATGGAGACACTAGGCAGCCTATCAAACGCTGTGGATCCATGTTGCAAACCCCCCCTGTGCGAGTGGATGAGCCATCCCCCCCGGGGGAGGGGGGCCTGCCTGCCTCAAGCCCTGGTGGGAAATTTACTGATAGGAGGACACAGTGAAAGGGGCTTTTTTAAAGTGTCACATCAGCAGTTCTAGTTCAGTTCAGTTCAGTGGGCGAGCACCTGCAGGTTTGACACGGAAACACATACTGTATGAAATTAAATTACATGTCGATGGAGCGGCAGGATTTCATGCACATTGGGGGTTGGGTGGGGGCATGAGATCTGTGAGGTTTTGGGTGAAACTTCAACTTTAAAATGACCTTCAGTTTGTCATTTCAGTGGTGATATGTACTGGTCCTGTCCTGAGTATTTTGACAGTAACTTTGATGGTGTTTCTCCAGAATTGCCTTCTTTAGCTTGAATTAAGGTTAATTAAAAATGCGTTGATGTGTTTACTGTGAATCAGGTTTAAATCTGTAGTGCAGAATTCACAGTAGGATGGAATTAAACTGACGTGTGAATTTGTTCTTCACGCTAACACACATTCCCATAAACCCTCCTGGTCCCATGAAATTTTCTCACAGCAGGCGAACATGTATGTGCTGTTCCCTCTCAGTGTGTGAACATGTATGTGTATATGTCAGATTGGCATTCGTGTGCATGTGTGTGTTGCTCCCCATGTGTTCGTGCGTTACAGATTATGCCATGGATATGAGCGCACACACGCTGCGCTGCACTGGCGTGTTATATCCCTCTGATTGTGTGAAAGAAAGTGTGTGTGTGTGTGTGCGTGTTTAATCCTTTGCACGGTGATACGGGCAGCATGTGTGTCCGCGCATGTAAACATCCTGGCGCGTAAACGCCCTAATCTGTTCCCCTTCCCCGGTAATTACACTGACTAACGAGCAAAGCATGGGGACACAAACACAGAGAGGGAGGAAGAAGGACAGAGGGAGGACAAGAGAGAGAAGTGAAGACGGCGGACAGATGGCGAAAGAAGAGTAAAGTTTTTATTTGAGCATCCACGTACACACGTGGAGGCCTGCGCGTGTGTATACATACACTATACCTATCTTTCCAGAGTGAGTGTGTGTGTGTGTGTGTGTGTGTGAGCGTGTGTGCATGTCAGAGCCAGATGCCCACATCTAACAGCCCATCTGTGAGGAGAACCCTGCCAGACCACTAATCAGGCAATCCATCACCTCTCTACCTGCCACTGGCCATTACTCGGGAGCCACTCACACGTATGTACACGCTGCCGGAGTGTGTATTCGTAGGTGTGTGTGAGAGAGAGGTCTTGAAAGCTGATGATAAACAAACTAATTAGTGCAAGAATTAACAGTTCGGGCCTTGCATATCAAGGTCAAACCCTCATGCGCACATGGTCACACGCACGCAAACATATGCTCGTAAGAACTGTACTGTAATTATGCACATTCCAAAATGCTCAAACACGCCTCCAGCACTCTGTCATATGCTAAGGGCATAAAATTAGGGATGCACCAACTGGGAAATCCCGGGACAACGCTGATGTTTAAATCAACTTGACAGATAGCAGATGCCAATACCAATATTTTTTGTGGTTGTTTATTTTGTTTTTGCCATCATTTTTCCCCCCCTTTTGTGCCAGGGAAACAAAGAATTCTTTATTAGGAAAAAAAAACAGGGCACCTGTTGCCCTTTTCTTTAAGTGAGGCCGCAAACACAACATTTAGAGAGTGCCAAATTGATGCGACACAACAGAAAACATCCGCCGCTGCCATTGGTGAATGCCATCTTGTTTGAATTGCAGTCAACAAGGCAAATATATAACAAATTCTCATCCCAAATTGCCACAAACTCGCAATTTATTACCACCCTTCAGCATCTGATACTGAAGCAGACCGTACCCTTTGATGGCTGTCTGTCGCAGCCGCCAGGAAACAGCCTTTTAACACGTGATTTCCACTGTGAAAGGGTCGCAGTTTGATTAGGTTCAGGCACAAAAAGCTATTAGGTTTGGTTTAGGATAAGACCGTGTTTGGGGATACAAGAACTACGTTACGTGCATTATGTGACATCGCTGAAGCAACCCACGAGAAGAAAGTCACATACAGGTGACACGCGTATGTGCCTTCAAATTTTTTTCTGTTTACTTTTAGTAGATACTGCAGTTGCCCTTACAAAGAACATACTGTTGCATGTAGCATGCAAACAATTGAGACATACCACTTCCTCATAAGATGGCACCTTGCACTTTGACCCTCTTTCTCATACACCCATCTCAAAGGATTGTGGATCAGAACAGTCAGAAAAACATGCTGGCTTGCAGGCTGCAAAATGCAACCAGATGCAGTCAGACATACCGGTATTTTTGGCATACTACATCTGACATACTATTTATTGGAACGTACTAAACCATTTGCTGGCATACTAAATAGCATGGTGGTATGGGTATTGGAATGCACAGAATGTTTTGGTTTCACATGGGATATGGAACTGCAGAGTTTGCTGAAGAAAGCTTTCCCAGAGAAGCTGGGCCAAGATAAACTTCCAAATCAGCCTACTATGGGAAGAGCGCACTGAATTGGACCATGAGCCGAGGATGTGGGAGGCAAAATTTCTCAACTACCAGTAGAAGGATAATATTTTGCGCCTGGCCATTCAAGAAACTTCTTGCTCTGTGAGGGCCACAAGATCTTCAGTAGCACGGACACGTCCACGGAGCTGCACCAAGAGAAGAAGGAAATGTGCCACGGCGAACAAACAGCTTTGGGAAAAACGAATCCCAAAGCTCTATCTAAAAATGCAAGGCCCAATTAATCGGCTGACTGATCAATCAGCCTATCAGTACTGTTTTTTGAAATGGAGCTTTTTGGATAAGAGAGTTAGCTTCTTTAACATGCAGGGCTGCACAAGATGAGGTGTGAACATCTGCTCCACTGCCAGCCTTGGCCACTGACAGTTACCCATAACACTCCTCTCTCTGCAGATCTGTCATCTAGATAGACACATTTGCCAAAGAAAATATGATCGTACCATCTCCTGAATGATGCACACTCATGAGATATTGCTTATGGTTTATTCGGGAAAACTGCAATCTGCTTGTTTACTTGTCTACTTGGTACAGAAGCAGGTAATGACTCTTTTTGCCTGTTTTCTTATCCCTGATCATTCATTCGCTCTCAGTCCTTGTGTGTTTTTCTGTCTCCTTATCTGTCCATTTTAGTCTTTCTGTCCTTCCCACATGCTTTTTTTCTGAGAGAAGATGATGCTCATGAAAGCACAGGGAACTGGGGATGTGTAATGAGCTCCTCAGCCATATTACTGACTGCACACACACACACACACACACAGACACACACACAGACACACACACATGCAGAGAGTAAAATCCACCTGTGTCTGTGTATGTGTGAGTGTGTTAGCCTGCGGCGACGACTGCATGATACGCCGTCTGATCGCTGCCGTAGAGGCAGGAGGGATTTCATCTGGCTCTGAATGAAACACTTTTGAAACTAAAGGCAGTAGTAGGCTGCCAAAACACACACATGCAGACGCACAGACACACAACACACACACACACACACAATCATAACCAAGAGTACAAATGAATACAGCCAAGTGAAATAACAAAAAGCGCACTCACATTGTTAATGTAATTTTTATCAGAGGAAACGCACACACAAGCCTGCGCAAAGACTATATGAACATTTTGTGCATGCATGAGTCAGATTCACCCGCACACCTACACATCCAATGCAGTGTGTGTTCATTTGGTTGATGTTTCGCCGGCAAACCTAGGGCTGTTTATCCAAACCAACATAATCAATCTCTCATCAAGTTAATTTACATATCGTCTGTATGTTTTCACCCACTCCCATAATGCATCAGGAAGCACAACAACAAATTGCATCTAACCTGAAGTACAATTAACAAATTCCTGTCAATAAACGTGCGCTTGTGGGTTCATTTAAAAGTCAGTGCGGCCTAACTTGGACAAAGAAAACATCTGAAATGCAACAGAAATTAAGGATGATATGGTTTAGATAAGAGATGCCATGTTGTGTGGGCACGCTTTCGCCTCAGTAAACAATACTGAACAAAACAAAGCTAAACATACTGTAAATATACTGTCAGATACAGGCGCCGATCCGATGAGTGTTTGGGAGTTTGGGCACCCACGAACAATTCTGTGCACCTACGAAGAAATCATATAAAGAGAAAAGAGCCTTGCAGAGTTAACTGTGAACTGAACCCGTGTCCATATATTTAATACGTTTTTTGGTGTCGTGATGATCCTGTTTAAGTTTTGACAGCACAGTGAAGTGCAACATCGTATAAGCTGCGAATGACAAGGATAGGAAGGAAAAACAAGGATACAACAAGGTTGCATACCAAGATTTCAACGTAGTTCCCTTTGCAAATGATTGATTGATTAGACTTGGCAGAAGAGACAAATAAAAACATGTCTAATAACAGACATGCAATAAATTTCTGGCCATTTTTAAAAATGAACCGGATTCTCCCTGCCTTTTCTGCGTCCACACCACTGCCAGAGCCCAAAAGGACCACTCACAGAACTTTCACCCAGGACACTGAGGTTCACTGAGGTCTTCTGCAAAACCTACCCAAGTATTTTTGTTGCCTAAACCTACCCAAAGTGCAACCATAATCAATCATAATATTAACCACGTTTTTAAAAAAGCCTGTCTGGCAGCGTCTCATACAACTGCTAAAAGGGACCTTGTGCATCAGTGTGAGATGCTGGGATGTTGGCACCTAACTCGGAGGAAGGTACATCTTTAAAAACAAGCTCCCAACACCTGAAACACGCTTCACACGACAGGTGCATGTCCAAGAAAAAATAATGACAGAAAATGACATACTTTAGGAAATTGCAAACGCCACTCTGTGCCAAAATATCCAAATTAAATTGTACTTATTTTGATATTTGCAAGAAATGTCAAAACAGCTCAACTAGTGAATGTTGAAAGAAAGTTAGTCAAAGTCCAAATGCATGATTTTGTGCGTGCTGCTCATTACAAAGAAGCTTGTGCAGAGGTTAAGGTAAGGAGGTATGTGCATGTATGTTTGTGTGAGAGTGTGTATTAAGATCTCCCACCTGTGTAGGACAGACAAAAGACCTGTACTCGCAAATAAGCTTCCAAGAGGGACAGCGGTATAAGATCTGCAGGGTTCCAGACAACTAGTGTTCAGTTTTGTGTGTGTGTGTGTGTGTATCTGAGAGGGAGGTGGAGATGCTGTATGTAGTGGTTGGGGCGTTAAGCTGCAACCCTGTGGCGTTGCAGTGATGTGGAGGTGTAGCGATACCGCGCTCACACTGAGCTAAAACACCACCCACGGGTGCCACGTCCCTCAACAGACCTTCACTCTCACGCACACACACATACATGCTTATACACACACACACACACACACACACTGGTACAAACAAAGTCAGGACAACATACCGAATGAGACAGCCTGCATCCAAAAACTAGGGTCCAATGCAATAACTTTGCATAACATAAATCATTTCTTGTGGGGGAAAGTCGAATTGTAATATACGTATTAAAGTTTGCTGCGCCTGTGTTTGTGTGCAAGCGTGTGTGTGTGTATGTCATGGACACCCGGGGAACCAGGAGGAGACGTAGCATTCATTGCCATCTGTTTTCCAGCCCGACAATTAGGACACAGTCTGAGCAGCAGAAGCCAAGTTTGCCCTAATGCAATATTCTGTCTGACACACACACATACACACACACGCACAAAAACACACACACACCTCCTCCCCCATGCGGTGGCTGTCGATCGATGGCGTGCCTTGTCTGCCACTCTCTTGCTCACAGTGCCGGACTGTAAATCACATAGATAAGCCAAGACCTATAAAGTACACGACCTGAAGGCCTCTTGAGCACACACACACACACTGACACACACACACACACACACACACACACACACACACACATACACAGGATGGATGGGTTGCCAAAAGGAGCTGAGGGGCAGTGAAGGAGCAAGGGAGAAAAAAACAGACACCTGCGGCATTAATCTCAATACTGGGGATCAACACAGAAAAAACTACGCACGCACACACGCCTGCACATTCTCTTAATATGATTTCATGAACCAATAATGGTTAAATATTCAACGTCAAACATCAACATCAGCAACAAGAAACAGTCTCTAATAATTAGATCTTATTCTACTGCCAACAACTCATGTGCAACAGCCACAAAATAAAGCTTGCTGAGAAACATTTCAGGTGACAGTCACAGCTTGATGGTTCACATTAAAATAACTACGTCCTCAAAACAATTAACTTTGACTATTTGCCTCATCTGGGAATTGAAGTCTTTGAGGCTAAACTGAAAGTGATCAAACTCAAAGTTGTTTGCAGACAGATACATTAAATTATGAATATTGAGTCAAAGTTGATCCAGGGTGTTGTCCTGCAAAATGTATGGACATTTTTGCCAAATTGGGTTATAATCTCTGCAAATAGGGGTTTAGTCCTTGACTCTGCCCCTCTCTGGATACCTCTGTCTGGGGATGTTCCTGGTGACTAATTTCCCTGTCGATTAAATGCAAAATTTAATTCAGACTAGACGACTAGTCTAACAGTAAGAAAACACTCGCTGTGCACTGTGTTACACTTTAACCTACTTTTGACTGACGAGGATCACAGTGTCTGCGGGTAAATGACCTGGAGCTAACATTAGCTTCCAGGTTGCTACACAGTGCGGCTAACTTACGTATGGCTAGTGTCTGTGTCTGTGCTGAATGTGGAAATACAAGACCAGTTCCATTCATGATTCTTGGAACCTTGGTGGTATTTAACAAACCAACCTGCATCTCCACCAGTTTTGAGCTGAATAGTTGATACCAAGGATGCATCCTCAACAGAGGCCGTTGAAGAATGTAAAACATTACAATATGACTTGCCCACTTTTATTGTCAAGGAGAAACCAGCTATTTTGTGGTTCCACTTGGGAATGAACATTTGGGGTTAGTTCAAAACTAAGTGCTTCAACTGGAAGTCGGTTTCCAAGTTGGAAGAAAAGGCCTAAAAGTGATATTTAAGACAGGATGCTTCCAACTTTGTAACAGTTTGGAGAAGGCTCTGTCCTTTTTTTTAGCATGACAGTGCCCCCGTGCACAAAGAAAGGTCCACAAAGAAATAGTTTGCCAGTGCGCAGAGCTCAACCCAGTCGAACACAGACAATGAACCAGGCCTCATCGTTCATCATCCGTGGCTGACCTCACTAAATGCTCTTGTGGCTGAATGAGAGTAAATCCCTGCCTGGACAGCTTTCCCAAAAGAGTAGAGGTTGTTACAGCAGCATATTAATGACTATGGTTTTTAAATTAGATGCTCAGCCATCAAAATGTTCCAGTGTCCACACACTTCGTTTGGATGTCTATTTACTTGAGGGAATGAAGGAAACACAATAAAATGTGAATAGAATGTCATTATTATTAAACGGAGTGGAGCAGAATTTTAAATAAGGGCGGCCCAAAAAGGCAGGAAGGTTTACTGTTTGTAGTTTGTCCTCAGATCAAAAATTCTTTTAGTTTTCTGTCTCTTTCCAGACCAAAGTTGGGGCTAATGCTTCTTTATAATGCATCAAAATCCTGACTACAAACCCCGGCGCAGGTCTTTCACGCTATAAATTCTCATTCAGCCTGACAATACAGTAGAAAACAGAATGAGATAAAAGGATATTTTTCTTCACTTTGAACTGGACACTACAACCACCCCACCGCAAGACAATACAATCAGTTGAACTCAACCCAGCAATTTCAAAAGAATCGGTACAATATCATAAATGCTGGTGTGACCAGCCACTAAAGCTGATAAGACAGGTATATTTAGCTGGAGCCTTCTCCTGGTTCTCTCTCGAGCCTTTCAACTAAAGAGAAAGTGGAAGGAGGAGAGAAGAGGGGAAGGTGAGGAGTGACCGTAAATGAAGAGTGAAAGACAAGACAAAATCAGCAGAAAGGGGCAGAGAAGAGTTGGCCGAGGAGGCAAGGGAAAAAAAAGGACAGATCAATGGATGGATGGATGGCAGGAGTAAGGGACAGGGAGGAGTGACCAGCCTGGACTCGCCTGTAGCTTCACCAGTAGGAGCAGCTTGTGTGGCAGCAGGACGACTGTCACCGCTGCCTGCCAACCGCGGCCGCGCTGGCGCCGCGAAGCATCCACCTGTCACTCAAAGCCATTTGTTTTAAGTCGCCTGCAGGCTCGATTGTTATCGACACTTGATAAAGCGGGCGGAGATCCGCTCATGTAACGCTCACAGATGAAACAAGGTTGCTCAATTTGCGCTTTCTTTCAAAGAGCATGGCTCCGCATGCAATTACACGATGGTTCATCTTTTGCATTCTGCATCTGAGATATCACTGGTTCAGTTTAGAGGCAACATTCATCCAGTATTTTCATAATTAACAGTTAACACCAAGCGAGGGCACAGATCAAAACATAGAGAGAGCTGCAGCCGACTGGCTCACAGGGGGGATTGCGTAATTTGTTGGCTGAGATGTTCAAAGTTCATTTTTTTCCAACCCTTCTCTATATCTGTTTGCAATTAATTAACACAACTTCTGCATCCATGAGGAAAAACCCACGATGAGACACTCTGACATCCCATGTTGCATCCACCTGCAGTACAACTCGCAGACCAGAGAACAACGTCTTCCAACAGCTACAACACGAGTCACAATAATTAGCCTGTCGAAGAGCAGAGTGGGAGTGGAGCCTGCCTGGCTGTTAGCACACAAAGCAACAGTCGACAGCTCTGTGCGTGTGTGAATGTGTGTGAGCAGCGAGGGGTACCATTCTCACAGCCTGTTCTGACCGCCCTACCATCTGTGGGCATGCCGGGTGCCCGCCTGTTGGCCCTCCTATGCCAGGCACTTTGACGTGGTTGCATGGTAACAGGTCTGAGAGGGCGGCTAGAAGCTGGTCTGGCCAAATGGCTTCAGCAAAACACTGATTTAGATGCAGATTGGGCCTTAGACTGAGGGAGCTGAAGGTAGTAAAAAGACATTTATCTCCATGTTGTAAAATGTTAAATTTAATGTGGAAAACATGGTCTAAAAGACGGACAACATTAAACTCGCATTAATTTGATACTTTGTGACCTTGTGGCCAATCAATTAGCAAATTTAGGGATGCACCAATGCACTTTTTTCAGTTCTGATACCAACATCTGCCGATACTGATACTATATCAATACATCACTCTTTTTCTTTCTTTATTAATATTATTACCATTTTATCATTATTATTACTAACATTCAGCTGACGTTGATGCACATCCAGTCAGAACTTTCATCATATGGAAAGCTTGTTTAGTTTGTGTAATGTATACTGTCCTTTAACCATTGTGGAGCACTGTCGGATTGTGGCTTGTGACATTCGCACACAGATGCATTGCTCGGAGTTTAACTTTGCTATTTGTTGTTTCAGAACGCAAATGTTACTTTTTGTGGTTTGTTCAGAACATGATGCTGGTAATACAGTATGTTGACTCCTTGGGTTCTGTTTTTTTGAACCCAGTGGTGGGGGCAGCAAAATGCCAGGCTCGCCTGGTACACCTGTGGCCCACTTGGGTACAGGTTGGGATCAGAGAGATCACATTATCACACATTACAGCATTTGTTACTTTCATCCCCTTCAAACACAAGTGGTCCACTCATGTGGAGAGTTTTACTCAGAGGACACTTATTATTGTCTGGGACCTGCAGAGGTCCATATATGAATAATATATATGGCTCGTGAATTCACATTTTGGTAGTAGAATCCAACTATCACCATGCATGTGCATATTTTTCTTTTATACATACAAAATTAAATGTATGTTATTAAATATCTGTAGTATCAATGTGAAATACAAGCCCAAGGTTTAAAAAAAAGGGTTATAGTGTTAACATAAATTAAAACATTGATTTATGTTTGAAGATAGTTTACCTGTCGAATGTTCCAAATAGATGTTTTTTAAGCATTTCATAACTTGCCCCAGTCTTTTCTTCCTCCTGTCCCAACTTTTTCAAACCATGTTGCAAGCATTACATATCTTGTTTTTTTATTGCACTCAATTGAATATAAGTCAGAAAGTATTTGCTAATAATTGCATTCAGTTTTATTCATGTTTTACTTAACAACTGTTCCAACTGTATTGGAATTGGGGTTATAAGTATAGGATACAACATAAATGGTACCTACATTGTACTATAAGGTCGAGAAAATAACACAATTCCAATCACATGAATATAATCTAAAAAATCTAAAATAAATTGGTGCCAATATTGCTTAATAACACAACATGCTGTAAAGCCCAAACACTGGAGCTGCTGTTCCTTTTGTCTTCTTCGAGACAAAAACTCTCTTTGGATCATTTTAAATAAGCTTTATTCTATTCCATCTCTTCATATGACTTCATTTTTTGAATATCAGAGTGAATCAACCTTTTACAGAGACTCCACATCTCTCCAACGCATACAGATTTGTAATTCAATGCAGACTAAATCAGACGTGAACAGTATTAGCTTAGAAGAGATAAGGCGAAAACCAGTCTTGTGCAGTGAACAAGCAAGAACACAATTTCTTTTTCCGCACACAAACAAAATGAGACTCCTCCAAAAATCTCTCCCCCTCGCTGCTTCTCTCATACACACACACACACACATTCAAAGACACACACACACACACACACACAGGCAGCTGCCTAAAAATAAAATAAGATAGCGAAACAGTGGCTCGATCATCCGTGACTCCATTTTACTCAGCGGCGCCACAGGAAAATTAATTGCACTAATTGAGTAACAGAGTTCATCAAACTGGTATTCTCATTTTCCACATTCATTAGGCACTCTCTTTGTGAGAGCATCCCCGAGGTGACGCTGTGTGTACGGCAGCTGAGGAGAGAGGAGAGGCGACAACACTGCCAGTGGGACCAAAGATCTGC
>JAJHUR010087095.1:26284-42253 GCA_027495735.1 Lutjanus campechanus | reverse complement strand
CCCTTGTTTTTATGATTTTATCATAAATGTCATGATTGTCTGTTTTTATGTTAGATGCTTTTGTTGCATTTTATGAATTTATTGTGCAAGATTGTGCTAGAATTGCTAGATTATTATTATTATTATTAGCATTGGGTGGAGGTCCTTTCTGAATGTCATCACTTTCTCCCACCATCCCACTTATAAATTACAGTGAGTCTCTGATCTTGGGCTGATAGATCAGGTTCTCCACCTGTTTCCTTGTTTTTCTTCTGGTCTGTTTTTCTTTTTAATGCATCAACATTAATGTCAAACCATTTCTTTTTCACCTGAGACACAGTCTGCGTTTCCTGAGACACAACACAACATGCACCTCTTCAGTTATTGCAGCCCAATGAGTTGCAAAAGTGTCTTTTCTGTCCTCTTCCTCGGACTCGGGCAGTGCAGCAGTGTGTCTGTGGTACAGACTGAACGTGGCGAGGCAGCGCTCAGCGCTGGTCAAAAGTTGGTAAATCAGAGAAATAAAACGTTATTTCCTCATTGTTTCACAGCAGTTAAGCTCTAAACACAAATAAACACTCCCACACAGCGCAGCAATGCCTGATTCTACCTGGATGTGAAGTTACAAAGACTCCACCGCTTCCTGCATGATACTTTTCTGTATAAATGTATTTCCATATAGAAAAGGGGCCATGGCAGTATGCAGATTGCAGGCAGCAGGTACAAGCCTGTCACTTTAGAATGATTCTGATTCACTAACGTATGCACGGTGGTAAGAAGCTGGTGCACAGTTTCTTGAATCAGATGGTGACTTTGTGGGAACTTATTTTGTGCGCACAGTGAGAACATTTCTACGCACATGTTAGTGAATGAGGCCCAATGTCCTATTTCGCTGGATTTTTGCACTGAAGTTTCTTGAAAGCCCCATGTGTCTCATACAGACGCTAAAGTGTTCCTCGTGCATCTGGATGACACACCAAAGAGTGCGACAAGGCGTCTGTATTTGACAACCTGGGAATGAGAACAGGCTGATTGTGTCTTCCACAGGGGGTCCTCCTGACAGGAGCCATGCTGGAGGTCCTCACCTGTGGGGAGGGCGGGGCCAGTGAGCTCAGTAAGATCCTGCTGGTGCCTGAGAAGCAGCGGCCGGTGCTGCAGGCCTACCGCAGCGCAGTCTGCAGCGGAGGGGAGGGCCAAAGGTCGGAGCGCTTCAGGCAGATGAGCCTTGAGCTGAGAGATCAGATCAACACACAGATCGTCACTGAGAAGGTACGGAAGAAATATTAATAATCAGAGTATTGGATGCTTTTCTCCATTTCCTAAATGTATGATTGACATGAACACACAAAAATGGAACATTAACTCATCAAAATTTGTGCCGTACGAAAGAAAATAGGATGTAACGTATAGCTGAGGTTCAAGCTTCTTTATATTTGCTTTCTCTCCATCCTCTCCTCTTCCACCCTCATCCCACCAGCTTCACCTGGAGCAGCCCAGCTCTTTGGTTCCTCTGTCTCAGTCCCACCTCGGGGCCTTGTTGAAGGACCTGGCTGATGTAGAGAGGCTTCTCAAGGACGTGGACCTGCTGTCCGGCCTGGCCCGACTGCTGCCCAAAGGAGCCTGCATTGGAAGGACTCCGGCCTCCCCGACAAACATCACCTGGCCCCTTAACGCCACCACCTGGGGCCCCAACACAACCGACATCCCTGGAGAGGAGGGGGAGGAAGCAGCAGAGGGAGGTGGTGGAGGAGCAGCAGCAGCAGGAGGAGGGAAAGGGAAGGAGGAGGCAGAGAACCCTCACTCTCAGTTTTCAGCGTTCGTCCAACTGTGGGCAGGACTGCAGCCGATCCTGTGTGGGAACAACAGGTGGGTGAGACAGAAGTCCAAGAATGAAGATGATAGCTACATCCACGTGAAGAACATTTCTATCATGCTGTTGCTGAGAAAATGAACTGAAGCACGGGGGGTCTGGTAGCTCAGTTGGTAGAATGTTCCCCCCATGTTCTGAGGCTGTGAGTCCTCTACAGCAACTGTGGGTTCGACACCACAACCATTCCCTCTGACCCTTTTCTGTCATAGCTTCAGCTGTACTATGATAAATTAAAGTAAAAATAAATAAATAAATAAATGCACTAAAGCACAATTTAAAGGATGTTTCCTGTTTGTTCCAACTTTTTTATTCCAACTTTTTTTTTTTGTTTTTCATATTTCTGACCTTCCTGTCCATAAAGACATGATCATACTCTCTGTATTAACTGCTGAGACTGCGACATTAATAAAAAGACACCCAAGGGACAAAAACACAAGCAGTCAGAGGATCCGGCAGGTTTTTCAACTGGATTAATCAATATTTTTACTTGAACAATGGGTCAAAGGAGCGTGTTTAACATGAAATGGTTCACTTATGGCAGCAAATTCACACAAATGCATAGTTTGCCTCAGTGCTATGGAGAATTTAGACTCTTGAAACCACTGCCCTTTTAAAATACCACATGTCGCACAATAGCACAATAAAAAGCTGACTGGGCCAGTGATAGACCACAGAGATAAAATTCCTGTTTTTGTCAATGGAGTCTGGTTGCTTTGACCCGAGATATACTATATCGGCTGTTTCTGGTACAACAAAAAAGATCTTACTCTTTTAAAAAAGGTCTTTCTCTTATACTTACAATAACAATCTGAGTCAGTGGCAAAAAAAAAGGCACATTTAGTGGACGTACTTTGATGCTGCGCAGTCGTCTGGAAGGATTACGTTGCAGCTCAGTTTCGCCTCTGCTGGCTGCAGTGTTCTCCATCAATGCTAGACCAATGCCAACATGGGTCTAGGTTGAAAAATACTGAAGTTACCCTTTAACTTAATGATTACAACTGATCGAAAGGATTGTTAAAACTGCAAATGATAAGTCCCAAGTCATTCCAAACTGTAATTATCTAAACTGTTGTGTATGCACTGCATTGATGTGTCAGTCTTTAAATCTTTGCTTTATTGTATGCAATAACTGTCTGTGAACATCCAGTCCAAATTTGGTGTCATTCTGATCTATATTTCCAGAGATAAGGATGGTGCTGTTCCTTTTTGAAGAAGCTTCAATTTTCACTATTTTTGGTCTTGGGAAGGATCCAAACATTAACCAAAAATTAAATAAATTTGCAGTAAAATAATTTTATGCAACCATCCATTTCAAAAACTAGACAAACTTGTGAAAAAACATGATTGTGCTTTGTTCTACTAAAACTAAAGTTTTGTTTTTTTTCTGTGTTTGTTCCTCTATTAGTGCTCACTTTCTTTTGTGTTTGTATCATATTTGACTTTGATATTGTGAAATATGAGCACAGTAAACTTGTGGTTTGATTTGTGTTGAGAATTCTTCTGTTTCATTTGTATTCATTTTAACAGATAACATATAAACTGCAGACCTCATTCCTGAGAGCTGTGACTTGGCAGTAAAGTTAATTAACTGACCTCTAACCTGTCGTGACTCTTGTTGCAGAATCATTGAGCCGGAGGCTTTGAAGCAGGGGAACATGAGTTCTCTGGGGTTCACCAGCAAAGAACAGAGAAATCTGGGCCTGCTGGTTCACTTGATGACTACAAATCCCAAGATCCTCTACTCCCCTATTGGCTCCCAGGTGGACAAAGTGATTCAGAAGGCAAGTAGAAAGTGCTCTCTTTGGTGTAGGTGTTTGAGAGGACAAAGCTCTTTTCTCTGCGCTCCATGCTGAAGAATTCCAAAACGATGGTTAAAGCTGCGATAGGTTTTTTATTTTTTTTGCCTGCAGGGGGTAATGAAACAAGCATTAAACACAGCACTGAAATGTTATCACCTTATAAAGTTGTTACGATGAAAGCTTTAACAAACTGCAACATTTACATTCATTTAAGCCCTGGTTTTTTTTTTCACTATGTTCACTGCAGATTTTCTCCTCTGTTTTGGTGCTGGGAAGGTCGTGTAATCCACTGTGAGTTTATCAGAGCTGAAAAACCCTGATCCAGAAAGAGCTAAAGGGCTCTGTAAGAGATGAGAATCACAGAGTGGAAATTCTCTGTTTGTTCATCATTTTTAGCAACAGCGTTCACATTATTTTATTTGATAGAAAAATCATTTTCTGACAAACTTCCATGTACCAGTGGACCTTGACTTAGACCTTTATCGGTCTTTCATGACTAAATCTGCCTTCATGGAATCGCTGCAATCAGTGGATTCACTGCTGTGTTGTAAAGCGTTTAGTGCTTCTCTCCTCACAGCGGAGATAGTTTACACACAGTCCTGTGAACGAGCGGTTGATAGTACAAACGGTCACCTTGCTCACTGACAGTTACCAAACTTGTCAGCTTGGAGAGATTTTTCTCCCACTTCAATAAAACTCTTAACTGAATGAAATGATTTACAATCCTGAGAACAAAACGCCAGCGGGGAGTGAG
The DNA here is from genome assembly GCA_027495735.1 of Lutjanus campechanus. Lineage (NCBI taxonomy): Eukaryota > Metazoa > Chordata > Actinopteri > Lutjaniformes > Lutjanidae > Lutjanus > Lutjanus campechanus. The sequence goes on along the minus strand of JAJHUR010087095.1, from coordinate 37,851 downwards.
CGGCACAGCAAGGAGAATACAATACCAACAGTACCAACTCACTGAAAGACGGTCGCTCAGGCTCAACGCCGCCTGCTTCTGCACATAGGTCAGACGCAGACTCAGGCGCGGCGACTTCGTCTTCATACAAAATACGACGCAACATTTGAAAAAAAGTGTTTTTAAGAGCCCTGCTCAAACAAACCACTGTTTACTCCTTGTCCTTATGTCCAAAAAATCTTAAATCGAGTTTCAAAATTGTCATTTTATGCAAGGTTACATATAAACTTCATTAAGACATTTAATCTGCAAGTTACACTTGAGTAGTTCTGGCTAGTCCCCGTATCACCCAGCTTCTAGAAGCAACATTTCATAAAGACTCAGTGATGAACAAATCCCATGTGCAGACCCAAACCAACAATGAACTGATCCCTCTAACAAGTACTCTGTGTGTGTGTGTGTGTGTGTGTGTGTGTGTGTGTGTGTGTGAAAGCCAGATGTGCAGCATTTTATTACAGTGCTGCTCACTGTTAAAACACATCAATAAGCCACTCTGTTACACTGGCAGACATGTTCCCTCATTACCATGAACACACACACCGTAGTTTATTTGGACTCAATCCCACCTACACCATTCTGCTGCCCCAAATACTCACCAGAGCACCAACTGTGGAGTCATCAAATAGTTTTTGAGTTATACTTGATACAGTCTACAGAGACCAGCTGTTTTAGGAAATAACTTGGGCTGGTTTTTTTTGTTTTTTTTAAAAACCTCACCTGTATTATTCAGCGGTTTTTAAAGATTTATATCTTCAGTGTACATTCAGACAGACAGTGTGGCAAAGTCTGAAAATATTGAGAGGTGGAGTAACGCGATGGTGAACATGCTGCATGTGCAGTTTCATTCACACTGACAGATGCTGAGACTCCCAGCATGAATTATGAGGGACCACTGTGGGAATGGTTTCACCGTTTGTATTCTAAGCAAAAGACATTATTCACGCACTGTACATGACGCTGGATTCACTTGAAGCTGCTTGATTAACCTGGATCGGCTCTGTAGCATGTAATGCAGCTGGTCTCTCTGCGCCTCAACACGAGCACAAATGTCCGCTGATTATCTGTGGCTGAGCACAGGCGGAGTGTTGGCAGCGGCCCTGTAGATCTCTTATCTGAACAAGTGGGCTGAAGATGGTGGAGAGAGCAGCAAGTGTGGGAGGGTGAGAGATGGAGGGAGGGTGGTGGAGGAAGATAGAAGTGGAAACCGTATGGACAAATGGCTGAATTCATGCTAAATCTTTTTTCGCACTCAGGCAAATGAGACATTCGCGTTCGTCGGGAACGTGACCCACTACACCCGCGTGTGGCTCAACATCTCCGCCCAGCTCAGGACGTTTCTGGAGGAGGGTCGTCTCCACAACCACCTGGTGTGGTTGCAGCAGGTAGACTCACATATTGCACGAGTCGCCTTTTGATATTTTTAATGATACAGTACAGAAATCATCGTGTAATGGTCCCATTTATTGTCTCTGCAGCTGTCCTCAGAGCTGCAGCAGCACCCTGAGCTGTTGAACGGCACAGACAGTGAGCTGATGCAGGGTCTGATGGAGGGAAACTACAGTCTTCCGAACACCTCCACCCTGCTGGAGCAGCTGGACACCATCGACAACGCTGCCTGCGGCTGGACGCGCTTCATGTCTAAGGTCAGTATTGTGCACAACTGTGGTTCCCAGCAAAACTAGGATAATAAACTGGCGTGAAGCTAATATTTAGTATATTTATTATCACAGTGACAAAAAAACTATCAGCTAGAACAGGCCAACACCACCTGCTGCTCCCGAGACTTCATGAATACTAGAAAGAAAGCAAAGAACAGAGAAGTCAAAACAGTTAAAAATAACATCGGGTTTGGATACTGTAAAACATTAACAGTTCTGGATTGTTATATATCTTTCCAATATCCAGTTCATATAACAGCCATTCTTGAGAATTGGGACAAATCATGTTGTACCAAAAAAACCTAAACAGTTATTAATACCAGCACTCTAATTCCATTTTTTGGTGAACATGTATTCTTTAAGGATTTCTATATAGACGAAATATATGGAATTTATGAAATGTTTTGGTTTTCTTTAATTTCTTGCCCAGACAAGAATTCAACTTCAGAGAATGTAAAAATGTGTTAAAAGCCTAAAATTAACAATACCTGCTGATAACATAGGTAATAAAACATGTTTCTATAATCATCTTTGATATATAATGAAAAAATTGGCCCTTTAAAGTTGTGTCCCAGATGTCTGAATTCTGTTGTATTTTTACAAAATCATAATTTAATCAGGCATATAAAGAGTTAGCTATAACTTGAGGAGCCCTGTCTCACTTCCTGGTTTAACAAAGGTGGGAATACTGCTCAAGCACTGGTAAGATTTCTATTTTTGGGCAAATCCATTAAACAATATTTTTATCAGATGTGTCTCAACCAAACAAGTCGACACTGCAGCCCTTCTAAATCAAAGCTAAATATACCGACATCTACATATAACAAAAAATGAATCACTAGGAGGCTGGCCTGTTACAGGCTTAAATAACCAAGAGTTTGATCTTCTGAAATATATTTTCCAGCATAATTGAAGAGGAAAAATCAAAACCCCCTGATAACTAATTATGTTAAACCCGCTCAGTTTAAAAACTGTGCCTTGATGAGCTTATCTGATGGAGCTGTGAGATACGTGAAAGGACAAAAAAAGGTTGTGAAAAACTTGGTGGGACCATTTAGACAAAACCACGAGGTGGGACTGGTTGCATAAACTCACAAACATTTCTAAAGCTGACTCAGCAGCAGCAAAGAGCAGTGACTTCCTGGAGTCTCTGCTGGTCACAAAGACGTCAAGCAGGAAGTCATAGTTTCTTTTCATGAATGCATTTCTGCTGTGGAACATTCTTTGTGTCTTTGCCCGGCGCTTCCAGGTCAGCGTGGATGTCTTCAAGGGCTTTCCCGATGAGGACAGCATCGTCAACTACACCCTGAACCAGGCCTACCAGGACAACGTGTCTGTGTTTGCCAGTGAGTCAGCCCTCTGAAAACATGGCTCCACAGCTGATAGTTGAAAAGACAAGTGTTTACAATGTGCTGCTGAAGCATATGTCACATTTTTTACTTTTTTTTTATTTCAACCTTCTCAATGCACAAGCAAATTCTATTAAAAAATATGAAGTATATAGTCTGCATGTGTGAGTGTGGTGTGTATGTATGATGTATGGGTTCAGTAAAGAGATTATATCATTGGGAGGATGTGGCTCACAGAGGTGTTTTGCATTCTGAAAGATGGAAGAAGAATACAGTTCATTCATTGCTGCAGTGTAACAGTGTGCTCTTTTCTTTCCAGGTGTGATTTTCCAGACTAACAAAGATGGCTCCCTGCCGCCCCACGTTCTCTACAAAATCAGACAGAACTCCAGCTTTACAGAGAAGACCAATGAGATCAGACGGGCCTACTGGCGCCCTGGGCCCAACACCGGGGGGAAATTCTACTTCCTCTATGGTTTTGTTTGGATCCAGGGTAAGTGACCCAAATGCAAGCGCATAATATATTAGAGCTACAATGATTAATTGAGTAATTGATTATTAAATTAATTGCCAACCATTTTGATAATCGATTAATTGGCTTAAGTACGTTGAAGAAATGTCCAAAATTTTCTGATTTAAGCTTCTCAAGTGTGAATATTTTCTAGTTTATTTAAGTCTTCTATGACAACTTCTTCCATATTTGTGTTGTGGACAAAACAAGGACGTTTGAGGACAACACCATGGGCTTTGGGAAACACTGATCAATATATTCTCCATTTTCACGACGTTTTGTAGACCAAACAGCTAATCAGTTAATCGAGAAAATAATCAACAGAATAGTCAATGATGAAAATAATCATTAGTTGCAGCCCTGTAATATACACTTCCTGGCTAAAAAAAAAAGTCAAACACTCTAATATTTCATTGGACCGCCTTTAGCGTTGATTATGGCATGCATTCACCATGGCAATGTTTCAATAAGCTTATGCAATGTCACAACATTGTTTCTGTCCAGAGTTGCATTATTTTTTCGCCAAGATCTTGTATTGATGATGGGAGAGTCAGACCGCTGTGCAAAGTCTTCTCCAGCTCTGTGGTGGACAATCCATGTGTGAAAATGACGTCTCATGCTCCCTGAACCACTCTTTCACTATTTGAGCCCCATGAATCTCCACATTGTCATCTTGGAATATGTTCATGTCATCAGGGAAGAAAAAATCCATTGATGTAAAAACCTGCTCATTCAGTATATTCAGGAAGGAGCTGACCTCATTTTTTGGGCTCATAACGTTTCTGAACTTCAACCTGAACAACTGAAGCAACCCCAGATCATAACACTGCCCCCACAGGCTTGTACAGTAGGTACTAGGCAGGATGGGAGCATCACTTCATCCGCCTCTCTTCTTACCCTGATGCCTCCATCACTGTGGAACAGGGTAAATCTGGACTCATCAGACCACATGACCTTTTTTCATTGTTCCAGAGTCCAATCTTTATGCTCCCTAGCAAACTGAATCCTTTTTTTCTGATTAGCCTCACTGATAAGTGGTTTTCTTAAAGTTCCACAGCTGTTTAGTCCCAATCTTGACTTCTCTTCACATTGTGTGTGTAGAAATGTTCTTACTTTCATTATTAAACATAACCCTGAGTTCTACTGTTGATTTTTTATGATTTGATTTCACCAAACGTTTAAGTGATCTCTGATCACGATCATTCAAGATTTTCTTCTGACCACATTTCTTCCTGGAAGATGATGGTTCACCACTATCCTTCCAGGTTTTAATAATGTGTTGGACAGTTCTTAACCCAGTTTCAGTAGTTTCATCAGTCTCATTAGTTGTTTTCTTTGCTTGATGCAGGACAATAATTCGACTCTTCTGAAACAGAGTAACATCTTTTCCACGATCACAGGATGTGTCTTCTGACATGGTTGTTTAAGAAATGAGAAGTTGCTCACTGCATCAGTTAGGGTTCAATAACTTGTTATCAGCTGAAACCTATTAATCACTGCAGTAATTATCCAATGGAAGGATCTGAACTATTTGCTTAGTGTATATTTGTGATATTTGTGATATGTCACTGAGCTTTTAGGGGAAACATCACAGTTTCATATAATGGGAGAAATAGGAAAATGCGAAAAAGCTGCTGTTTTGCAGGTTGTAAAACAAATAATCATACAAATCTATCACGATCTCTGGTTCCCCATCATTCCTGGAAAGGAAAGGGATCCCAAAAGAAGAGCAGTAAGAATGTCTGAGCTCGAGAAAACAGTCGTAATTCTTTTTTTGATGGCAATAAATATCAATTAGCTAATTTATACTAGATAAGAGACTTGAAACAGCTGTTTTAATAACCGTGGCTTTCACTGGGAGCTTTTAGGCTCATAAGATACATGAATGTTAACTGTCAGTGTAATAAACAGCTAAACAATGCTGGTGACAGTTACTCCTGATGGAGAGCTAACGTTAGCTTGAGTGGGAGGCTGCTGAGGAACATTCATGTTACAATACAAGAGCGTAGGACTGTCATCTGTGACTAGATCTGAGTCTGGCAGGTTTTATTATTTACAGACAATGCTTTTACACATTTACAGACAGTATAAACACTGTCTGACCACTGTTAGCTCACTGATCCACTTGGACAGAGATAGACTGAAGTAGCATGACAGATTACTGATAAATCTTGATTTATTAAGGTATCAAATGCTCAAAATCAGACAAAATTACAAAATAATTATTAGACATGTCTGTAAAAGAAAGGCTTGTTTAACTCAACATGAATTCATACAAGTGTGTCACATAAAATTGCATTGTTGTCTTTCAGCGGACTTTCAGTTTTCTATCCCCCAAAAGGGGGCGTGGCCTAACAATTTGGCAAAGTACCCGTATGTGCCAGTGTGATGTATACAGGCTTGAATATGGAATGGATATATAATAACTTTGTACATATTTATATTTGATTTGTTGCACTGCTACTATGGTTGGAATCAGAAAACTTGTTATTGTGGGCTCATTGTTTTCGTGCAGTCTGCAGATGGCGACAGTCTGTGCCATAAATCAACAGCCAGACACAGGTGCACGAGGGAGCCAGACTGTGGTGTCAAACGCATTGTTTAGTTTGTTTTACTGAGAAAGGGATTTATTCTGGTAAAGTGCTTACCAGTGTGTGCTGAGAAGTGGGTGCACCTGTGAAGATGCCAGTGCAAGCTGCAGTGGAAGCACTTTCTCACCGCAAGTCATCTTTTATTCAGGAAACAGGGAGCAGAGAGGCTGCTCATCTGACACAGAAAGTTGATCCGCGATGATGCATCCAAACTGACAGGACAGCCTGATGAGTTAGCCCAGAGACGGCCCAGCAACCGACAGCTGGTTTTAGCGAGAGATTTAGGAGAGATTCACTGACAGGGCTGGATCACCCAAATTACGAAAACACAGAGTGGTACATGTCAGTGCAGAGAGTGTTGATTCATTGAGATTCCTGCCTCCTCCCCAGTACAGCGGACGCAAATAGATATTTTGTCAGAAATGTACTGTTGACATGATCACCAAAGATATATGAAAAGTTATTCTCTCAGTTTGATCAACATAATTATCAAACACAATATGTAACACAACGATGGTTCATTCTACCTCAAGCAAAAACAAGGATGATGCAGAGAACAGCCATGTACAGAGCCGTGGTCAGGTGGAATTCATTGACACTGCAAGAGGATACTGAGGACCACTTCAAAATTTTGTCAAAACAGTATTTACGGTTGTTTAAGGAAGCATAGACGAGGAAATGTGTTGAAATAGAGACGTAGAAATAGATACGTAAACCTGGTGAGAGCAGAGAATGCAGAGAATGCAAAATGTTTCTTTAGTGAACTCTTTCTTGGAATTTAATTTGTGAAAGCACAGGATGGATAAATACATTATTTAAGAGGGTCATTCTGATTATGATTTATGTTTATCATGAAGGACTATGCATGTATGTACATATGAAAGGGTCAATTTGCTATGAATTCTGGAGGCATTATGATTTATAATTGTGTTTGATTTAATGCCTGTTGTATGGAATGAAGATTTGTTTCTCTACCTTATTTACTTACTTGTTAATTTAACAAGATGAGCTGTTATGTTTGTTGTGTTGATGTGGTTGTGGTGTGTATAAGTGTGCATGATTGTATGTGTGTGGACCCCAGGGAGAATAGCCAACGCTTATTCGATTTAATCCTTCCTGAGATTACAATGACCTGGACGAATGAGAACATGCACGGACAGCCAGCGCTTATGCTGATGCCAATGGGGATCCACATACAGACTTAAAGGCATTAACATAACACAATAACATGAAGAAACATGAGAAAGCAGTTCCTTTGAAAACTGTTGATAGCTTTCTGTATGCTTCCTTATCATCATCTGGAGCCCTCACCTCTCCATTGATCCAAGCTTTTTGATTGGGTAATGATTTTATTGGCGACATCATCAACACATTTGCTCATGAACACTAGGGCCGTAAAAGTGCCAGTGCCAAATTGAAAAAACTAGTGGCACTATGCCTAAAACCTGCTGTATTTTTGCACATCAAGCAAGTTTAGGATTTTCTTTACTTCCCCAAATACTGAAAAACAATAGAATAGAAGAAGAGAAGAGATCTGTGGCTTCAGGCCATCCACAGAAGATGAAAATGGGAAACTTTAGGACCAGGACAGTCGATTGCCAATTGTTCCTGTAGATTGAAGCAAATCCGAAAATAGTCTTAGTAACAGTGTAACTAAAGTTTTTACTTTGAAAGAATCTGTCCCTACCTTAAAACACCTGCTTTTAGAACAAGAGTTTGGTTTAACAGTCTGTCCACTCAAAATGTCCGGGAACAGAGGGCATTTTAACGTTAATAATTCACATAAATTGAACTGACCCATGCCCTGATAACAAAGATTGTAAACAGCATAAAGTAAGGTCGGAAGTGGAGCTAAAACCACTCTGTTTTCTACTTCACTCAACTCGGAGCTAAAGTAAATGAATGGCTGTCAAAACAGAGACAGAAGTTCCGCTGCACCACAGCGGTATGATTAGGGCTGCAACTGACAATTATTTTCAACATCGATTTCATTGTGGGTTATTTTCTCCATTAATTGATCAGGTTCACCAGATGTCAGAAAATGGTGAAAAATGTTGATCAGTGTTTTCCCAAGCCCAAGATGACGTCCTCAAATGTCTTGTTTTGTCCACAACGCAAAGATACTCGGTTAACTGTCATAGAGGAGTAAAGAAACCAGCTGGAATCATTTTTTTATTTAAAAAATGACACAAACCAACACAACAACACACAACACACAAACAAAAATTTTAATAGTCCTCTGATAATTGATTAATTGTTGCAGCTCTAGATGTAATCATGTAGTTTATAGTAATGTCACATTGAACAGACGACAAAAACAGCTAAATAAAGTGTCAACATAAAAAAATTACAGATGTCTGAAATACATTACCTGAAGATTCAGTAAGCTAGCTGTATGTGTCAGGTTTGTCAATTTTGATGGAGGCAGACTGAAAGTACACTCAAACCCTATTTCTTTATTTTTTTCTATATAATGAGAGAGATCGATGATCGACATAAGTAGGATTTGGACTTCTTATAGTAGCTAAAAACCAATATGGTATTTTTATTTTATGCTATCAAATCAGCAAACACTTCAAAAGTTGCGCCTATAAGATTCACGTGGTTGTCCTGTGTGGCTTCTGAGTCTGTACACTCAAAACAGTCCTGTAGAGCTGCTGTAGGCTCATCTGTCCACACTTTGACTGATTTTACTGAAGGTTTGACCCTTTTTATCAGCTCGGTGTAGGCAGGCTGGGGAAGCAGGGAAATGTGGTCTGATTTGAGCAAAATAAGGAAGAGGAAGCTGCCTGGAACATTCAAGTTAGACATGATCCAGGACATGGTGAGGGTGTAAACATGCTGGTGAAATTTTGGTTAAAACATGTCTGAGATCTCTGATTCTTTGTTTGTTTGCTTTCGCTGCTAAATGCTCCACTATGTTCACTGACTAGTTGCTTACTTTGTCTGCTATTTGGTGGAAAATGTAGGCCTGAAAACCAAACCAAGAATGTAGAAAAAGTTCTGAAATTGTCACAGTATGTAAAACGAAACAAGATGCAAGAGGCCCAAAAATACGGACGGGGCAAGGCAGAAACACATCAAAATGTGTTTTAATAAAGAAATAATATACAAAAAGTTTATCTCCAAGCCTGGCAGGTCAAACTAGAGTTCAAAGAACAAATTCAACAGGGCAAATGAGGAACAAACGAACAGACGACTAACTGACACAGAACTGCAAGGAACACAGGTGACAGACACAGGTGAAACAAATGGTAATCAAAAATGGCGGGACAAAGACAGGAAGTAAAGTCAAGACACATGAGGAAGGACCAGGACTACAAAATAAAATGGGAAATAACTAACAAAAGAAACAAAACCATGACAGAAACTCTGTAGAACTGGGGGGAAGAAGGAGTTTGTGATAATTCTCTGTTGGTTTGTCATTATGAGCAGCAGCTTTTAAATTACACAGTCATTTGTCATTTGTATTTAAAATACCCCACTTTATAGAAACTAATAAAAAGGGAGGGGAAATTGAGATGTAACTGCCACAACAAACCTGTGGAAAGACAGAAACAAGGCAGGGTTTTGAGGTAATAGTGCAAAAAATGTGTTTGTGCGAGTGTGCATTCATCAGTTTGCAAGTCTCTGTGACTGTCTCTCCCTCTCCTCTAGATATGATAGAGAGAGCCATCATCAACACGTTTGTGGGCCATGATGTGGTGGAACCTGGCAACTACGTTCAGATGTTCCCCTACCCATGTTACACCAGAGACGAGTAAGAAATATGCTTTATCACGTTCTCTCTTTGTCATAATGTTGAGAGAGATGGGAAAAAATGTGTCATAAAGATATTCTACATGCAATTTGTGTATTCAGTATGTCTATATAAACTGTGTTCTTTATATGTGATAGATATATTTTGTAAGTGTTGCTGTTTGTACAGATTTGTAGAAATTCTGAAGATCTCATGCAGCTGAAATGCAGTGTGATCTAAACAACTTGTGTGTTCATTCTCTACCTGATACCCTGTGTTGTTGTTGTTTTTTTTTCAGTTTTCTGTTTGTGATTGAGCATATGATGCCTCTGTGCATGGTGATCTCCTGGGTTTACTCAGTAGCCATGATGATTCAGCACATTGTGGCTGAGAAGGAGCACCGGCTCAAAGAGGTTAGACTGTGTGATATAAGTGCAGTGATATTCTATATTTTTGTTATTGCCAACGAATCCCATGTGCAGAGTCAAACCAACACTGAATGTATCTACAAACAGAAGCGTGGTATATCCTCTCCCTCTGTGCCGTGGAGCTCCACTGTTGTCTCGTAACTATTAAAAACACCTCAGCGAGCATCGCTGTTGTACTGGCTGATGTGTGGACTCAATCCCACGTACACCGTCCTGCTGCCCCACATGCTAACTAGAGCACCAAATGTGGATTAATCTGAAAATAATCCCCAACAAATGCACTGTTTGCTCCTGTTTGAGTAACATTTACTAAAAACTACAGTGACCAGATGTTTAAGGAAATGACTGAGCCTTTTGAAACCTGAAACTCTACTTTTCAGCTGTTTTTAAAGATTTACAACTTAAGTTTGAACCACAGACTGTAAATAGAGATGTGTCTCCACTTCCTCACACTATACAAAAATGAAGCCAAAATATCCCAGATACAAGTGCTGCCATCTCGCTGTCGTGACGTTGTTTGGAGCCAGAGGCTGCACAGTTGTGATCGGGATTGGATTGGTGGTACCAGGTCCCACCCTTATATCCGACTGACTCAATTGTGAGGAGAGCTCAGCTGTCAATCTTGACATGAAGCCCCCTTTTTTACAGCATCAAATAACTGATTAAAACCAAACTTACCAGAAAAACGAACATTTGAACATACAACGCATAGGATGATGTGTAAAATAGAAATAAAGACATAATGGAATATTTGCAAATACGTTCAACCTATAATCATTTGAATACAGTCTGAAGATATTCTGCACATGTTCCAACAGTGTGGCTTTGTAGTAAAAGAGTTCAGGTACTAGTCTGACCTGCCTGCAGTCCAGACCTGTCAGCGGTTTGAACCAATAGCTTTGGACCTGACAGGATTGAGAAGTCAGAAAGTACTGAGACACAGTCTAACACCTTGTTGGTTTTGGTCTTTTCATGGGATTTGTTGAACAAAAAATATAAAGAATAGCACGAGCTTTGTCCTGTCGAGTTGGTTCTGTTTGTTTATTCTTCCCTGATATTAATACTTGGATGCTGCATCCAGAACCAGAGATGCTTAGCATGAATTATGTGAGACGATGGAGAAAACTGTGGGACTGGCTTCATCATTTGTACTCTAAGCAAAAGACGTTAATGATGCACTTTGCAACATGAAGCCACCTGATCCCCCCCCCCCCCCCCCCCCCCCCCCCCCTCCCCCCACCCCCCCACCCCA
>JAJHUR010087095.1:0-26264 GCA_027495735.1 Lutjanus campechanus | reverse complement strand
GGAAAAGACACACACACACACACACACACACACACACACACACACACACACCGTCCTGCTGCCCCAAACACTCGTTAGAGCACCAAATGATGATTTATCTGCAGCTGACATTAGTTCCATACAAACCTCCTCCTGTTTGAGTAATGTTCGCTAAAAACTGCAGTGTCCAGCTGTTTCAGGAAGTTAATGAACCTAAAAAATGATATTATATATTTGTGAGGTGTACTTAATTGACTTATGTGTTAAATAGAAATGTATTTGACTTATGTCTTAAATGGTAATTTAATAGTTTAATAGAATAACACAGCACAGTAGTAGATGCTTATAATGTGTGCGAGCAGAATTAAGAATATGATTAGTATAGTTCAGAGATTTAGTATATCATGCTACATGAAGGAATACTTTTTTATTGCAGTGGTGTGTCAAGCCCTGTTTTGGGTTATCTATCAGCACACCTACTCCAGCAGTAATAACAGTACCTCCCCCTGTCTTTTACAACCTGTTTGTAACCTGTTTGTTGTTCACTCACAGTCACTGACAGACCTCTCATGCCACCTGCAGGAACAATGTCCGATATTTTAAACTTAAACCCATTTTAGCTTAAATCTCCTAGCAGTCCCGGCTCTGTTAAGATACTGTATTAAGTTATAGATTTAAAAAACTTTTTTTTTCACATGGAGATATACATGTGTATCAATCTTGATTTAAAATACAGAGCTGCTGTTTGATATTTTCCAGTTCTAATGTATGTGTAAACCTTATACTAAAGGAACACTCCACACGGGTTCAGTTCACTTTACTTGGTGGAATGGAACGCAGCAAAACAAGTAGAGAGACAAAACAAATGCAGTAAAATATACTACACATACAGACCTCCCCCAGACTTTTCAGGAGGGAGCCTGTCCTCTGTGGATCAGGTAAAGACAGTGATGATGAAAGGATTTTTTCTTGCTGGACAGCAAAGAAAGCAATGCAGGTCCCCCACTATAAACGAAAAAGTGTGACTGAAGGACTGTCCTCACAACAATTAGAACTACATTTTTCATAGTTATAGTCTTTGGTGTGGATGATCCTTTTCCACCAAGCATAAGCTCTGGTTCTTGAACCGGTTCTGTTCAAATCCTTGGAACCTTGGTGCCGTCTGCTTAACCAGCCCTCATTTCCACCAGTTTTGAGTGGAATCATTGTAATCAAGGATGCAGTGATGGACAGTAACAAAGTACATTTACTTGAGTGCTGCACTAAAGTACATTTTTTTAGTATCTGTATTTTACTTGAGTATTTGTTCTTTGGAAACTTCTGACTTTCACTCTACTACATTTCAAAGACAAATATTGTACTTTTGACTCCACTACTTTTCTAAGAAGGTTGTCGTTACTTGTTACTTTTAGGTGAAGCAGAGCTTTGAAGTCAGTTGTTGCTGTTTTTACTTTTCTAAAATGTGACTGGCCACACGCTGTGTTCCTCACAGAAGGAAACCAATCACAGTACCCGCTCTCACCTGGGACTGATGTAAAAGCAGAAATCCATCATCCAGATGCGCTCTGTAACAAGCGCAAGCAAGCTCTCCCTCTTTCTTTCAAACATAACTCGGTAATGACAACGGCAGCAGAAAGACAAAATTAAATCTCAAGATGTTAGTGTAATTAGAAAAAGAGAAATAATTCCAGGTAGGCTTTAATGTTGGGGTAAAAAATGCCACATACTTAATGCATATACTGCCCCTGAAGCCAGAAAGAAATCTCAGTTATTTAACAGACTTGGAGAACTCCTTACAGTTGGCTTCAATCTAATTTTATGTAGTGATTTTAATGCAGTTTCATCAGAAAATGACAGTAACTGTCCTTTTTGTTTTTGATTGCATTTCTATGCGGAAGTTTTAATCTGTGTTTCTATAGACTTTGTGTAGCATCGTGGTTCTACAAGCAAGTCAGTGCATCATTAGGTGGTTCCAGAGAGTTACAAGGTTCTGTAAGTGCACTGTGAAAACAATACAGCAATGTATTGATATTAGAAAATGTACCTTGTAATTTGTACTTTTGAATACTTAAGTATTTTTAAAAGCAAGCACTTGAGTACTTTATCTTTTGTCAAATTTTGACTGAGTAACTTTCACTTGTAGTTGAGTAATATTTGACCAGGAGTATCTATACTTTGACTCAAGTACTGGGCTTGAGTACTTTGTCCACCACTGCAAGGATGTAATCAACAGAGGGTGCTGCACAACAACCTGCAGAACATGACACACCCACTTTGGTTCCCAATGAAAACCTTCTATTTTTTGGTTCCAGTTGGGAACCATCTTTTCAGGTTCCAAACTAGTTTCATTTTTGGTGGAAATGCTCAGAACACTTCAATTAGGTTCTTGAACTGGAAGGTTCCATGTTGGTGGGAAAAGGGCCTTGTGAGTGATGAAATCACACTGTGATTGGTCGGTCGAGTGTTGCACTTGCCCCACTGGCTATTGTTCTTTCAAAAATGAAAAGGCACAAACAGCCCTGACATACATCCTCAAGAGTTAACACTCGATGCAAGAGGTGCAATGATGTCACTTTTGGTGTTGGCATTCTCGCACTGAGGACACTGCATCGAACATAAACAAAGCCTGACTACAATACATGGACAGTCTGCCTCCTGTGTGAATCATGAATGCCACCACATCTTGTATCCATTTCAAATTATAAGCCCTCTACCATTTCATACATCATTCAGCCATACACTAGGTTTGTTTCCCTCTACCCTCGGGTGCAGCACCCCTTTAAGTCACATTATTTTAGTATCAAAACCTCAACCAGAGCACTGAAGTGTAAAAAGGAACACTTACTACCACTGAATGAACAAACAAACCTACAGTGGACCAGTTTTGAATGGATGTGTGGATAAAGAGGGTACAAGTTCTGACGTGTAACCATCACTTCCTCAGGTGATGAAGATGATGGGCCTGAACAACGCTGTCCACTGGGTGGCCTGGTTCATCACCGGCTTCGTCCAGCTGTCCATCTCTGTCACCGCTCTGACGGCCATCTTGAAGTACGGCCGGGTGTTGCTCCACAGTGACCCCTTCATCATCTGGCTCTTCCTAACCATCTACGCCGTGGCCACCATCATGTTCTGGTGAGACGTCCTGGTTCCACTAAACCAGCCATAAGTCCCTCATTTCTCATGTCTGTAATACCAGCAATTTACATGGCATGTATCAGTCTTTTTGACTTCACTGTGTCAGGCCAAGCTTTTGAACAGGAGTCATTAGTTTGAGTAGAATAAATTACCTTGAAAGCAGTAAATGATAAAGACGCCTGTGTAATCTTTCTTTGTTTTCCAGTTTTTTGGTGTCAGTGATCTACTCTAAGGCCAAGCTGGCTTCGGCCTGCGGAGGAATCATCTACTTCCTCAGCTACGTGCCCTACATGTATGTGGCCATCAGGGAAGAGGTGGCCCATGACAAGATCACTGCCTTTGAGAAGTGCATCGCCGTAAGGGCCTTTCCCCTTCCCCACTTTTTCATTGGAATCTAATTACATTTGGGGTCTGTTTGTAAAGTTTGCCTCTTGTTTTGTCACTGTGAGGCATTACTTGAATAATCCAGATGATACTCTGGTGAATAAAGTCTTGCTCCACCTGTCTCCTCCAGTCTCTGATGTCCACCACGGCCTTCGGCCTCGGCTCCAAGTATTTTGCGCTGTATGAGGTAGCAGGTGTTGGCATCCAGTGGCGGACCATCAGCCAGTCACCGGTAGAGGGCGATGACTTTAACCTGGGTCTGTCCATGATGATGCTCATCATTGATGCTGGTGTGTACGGTGTACTCACCTGGTACATAGAGGCTGTGCATCCAGGTATGAAACCATTTCCCTCTGAATCTACACCACCCTGTTCTTAATTTATAACATATTTTCCAGACGGATTGGAGCAGTCAGCTACTTTCCTCTCATTTTTCTTTTTCCCATACAGTATATCTATATTCTCTCTCTTATGCTGTAGAATTGAGCAAATGTGCTTTTTCTTTCGTATAGGAATGTATGGGCTGCCCCGCCCATGGTACTTCCCCCTGCAGAGGTCCTATTGGTCAGGCAGTGGACGTGTGGAGACCTGGGATTGGCCGTGGTGCGGAGGCGGGACGGCCAGACTCAGTGTGATGGAGGAGGATCAGGCTTGTGCGATGGATCAGCGCAGAACTGGTACAGTCTGATGAGGACAGCTCGTGGACAGGATTTTCATATTCTGTAGATCCACAGACAAACTTTAACACATGGCGTCCATCATTATTGCCCTTAAACAGCAGTGACTTAACCACTTTTTGTAAACATTCTAGTTGTCTCTTAAATGCAGATGATACAGTAATATTCCTTTCCTATTGACTTCCTTATTTATCTTCTGGCTATAAATGACAAAAAACTGTTTGTGTTTCCATTCTCCTGGTACACCTTTTGTCTATGTCAAAATCATATTATATTGGCCAACCAAACATTTTGGGAAATATGTTTATTTACTTTCTCTCTGCAGTTAGCAGTGGCTTAGCTTAGATGAGCAAAAAAACTAGAAACAGTGGGAAAACCTTAGCTAAAGGTGAAAAGGCTTTAGTTTGTGGAGCTTATAGCACTGAAGAGTTTCATTAAAAGAAATAAACAGCGTCTGTGTTGCTCTGGATAATCCATACTACGCTTGGTCAACTGATTTCATAGGGACTATTTCTTCAGTAGAAAGTAGTTCCAATGAAAATATTTCACAGACAAACCAAATTCCATTCACCTCCACTGTTTTATGGTGGAGGCAGAACTCTGTGTTGTGATACCCTTGAGACCAGTCTGATTATTTTGAATAGCTTATGACTGTGTCAGCATAGTGTTTAGTCCGAATCAGAAATATGGTTGTTGGCAGTCCTTCAGTCTGAGTGTGTGAACATTAGGTCATAGAATCAGTTCTATTTCAACTCAAAAAATAGTAAAGACCAGTATGTGACCACAAAATGATCAGGGGGAAAAGTACCTGAGAAAGGTGGAAGTTTCTTAAATATCTATTTTTATATTTCAGTAACATCTTTCCTTGTGTTTCTCCCTTTCGTATTGTGACCCCAGAGGAGATGCGGGGCATAGAGGAGGAGCCGAGCCACCTGCCACTGGTGGTGTGTATCGACAAACTGACCAAAGTGTACAAGACGGGCTGCAAACTGGCCCTGAACAAACTGAGCCTCAACCTCCATGAAAACCAGGTGGTCTCCTTCCTGGGACACAACGGCGCTGGAAAGACCACAACCATGTGAGGGGGGCGAGTGTGTGTGTGTGTGTGTGTGTGTGTGTGTGTGTGCTTGTGCATGTCTGTGATGATACCGTAAGAGTCAAAATATCAACAACAGAACCCAGTGTATTATAAATCTTGCTTGAATTGCCCAATACAGATGGTACTTCTACTGACTACCTACGCCGATTTGTCATAGGTCCATCCTGACAGGCTTGTTCCCGCCCACCTCCGGCTCTGCCACCATATACGGTCACGACATCCGCACAGAGATGGAACGTATTCGCCAGAACCTGGGCATGTGCCCTCAGCACAACGTCCTGTTTGACAAGCTGAGTGTGGAGGAGCACCTGTGGTTCTACTCCAGGCTCAAAGGCATGGCTGAAGAGGACATACGCAAGGAGATGGACAAGTCAGTACAAGTCTACTGCATTTTACTGATTTAGTTTGGTTTATGAAAATGAATTCTTTGTCTGTGACAGTCAGACAGATTGAATAAAACATTATAAATAAAGACTGTCACAAATAGCTAAGTGCACAATGATAACAACAAAATGCAACCTTACACAACCATGATATACACCTGATGTTTAAAATGTACCTTGTTCCTTCAACCTGATGGCTACATCCCATATGGAATTTGTTATGTTTTATCTGAAACTTGTACATACTATATGTGACAGTAAATCCACATACTATGCTGTATGAGAAAAATGCGAACGTGGCCACTTTCATGAGTAAATCATAGTATGAGTCTTATGAGACATTCAAGACACATAAAACAAACATTTACTATTGAAGTCAATGGGAAATTCTTATAAGTTTTTCTCTTTCTTTTCCATATGGGCTCATATTCTCTAAAATCAGGATTTGATACACAGAATTATTTGCCCTTTTCTTACCACTTGGGACTTGTAGAACGGTGTAATACTATGTTATTGCTGGCCTGCAATCTTACAACACAAATGCATGATCTTATTCATTTTGTTTTATAAGTTACAGACAATTAAAAAAATACTAAAAAAATACAATAATCAGGATATCTGCAGTTGAAACTTATGTGAGAACAAAACTTTGCACATCTATTTGATTCAACAAGGGATGGCCATTGAGACCTGGTTTCACTTATGAATTGGTTCTGAAATCACGATTCCATCGATATCATGAAGAAATTTTTTCGATTCTGCTATCTATTCCTGCGTGCTGTTTAAACTCACATGTATGTGCGTACTATTGGTCCACAAATCTATGTTTTCCTTCTCTACAATGTTTGACATGAAATTTTTACTTCTTATAGCATTTACCATGATCTAGGAACACTAGTCGCCAATTCTTTACAACAACTCCAGCTGCAGTGGTGAAATGTACAAGACAAGACATGGTGGCAACTAAAATGTCCAATTACCAGCATAAAGCACCATTTTCTGAGCAAATATGTCACAAACACTAACACGAAGTAACAACGCTACATTAAAAACACCAACAAAATATTAGTATTTTGGAACATAAAATAGCAAACTTAAACTCTCAGCAATGCATCATGGGCATTAGCGATAAGGGCTGTGTCTCAGCATTGTATCTGTAGCACATGAGAACCTCACAAAGCTGAATCCTATAGCGCCCCACAATGGTTGAAGGAAGCAATGAACCCTAACTCCCAAACAAAGTCTATCAAACAGTTCTGACACAGAACTTTTCACAACTGAAGTTCAGTTTCAGCCTCATGTAACCTAACATATAATAATAATAATAATAATAATAATAATAATAATAATAGTAATGATAATAATTTTTGCATCAGAATCAAAATCCCACTCTGTATAATAACAAATGTATCCCAAAATGCTTACATTAAATGGGTAAATGAAAGCCCCAAATGTCTTGAAAAAAAACACAAAAAAACTACATTTCCAAATTTTGCAGGTTACTTTTGTAAATTAATCTCATAGTTCCTTTCCTGTAAATGACACCTGTGTTCGAGTCCTATGATAGTTTACATCAATTACTGTCCCTCTGTATTTATTCAGTAAATTCTCAAATAGAGGCTGGGGCCTTTATTTACATCAAGATCAACTGCACGGTCCTTTATTTGAAACAGAATTCTTATTGTTTGTTCCCCAGTTAATACACGAAAAACTGGATAAATGTTAATAGACTCCACACTTCCTCCATTAATAATAATCCTTCCTTTTTGATCATAACTAAACAGCAACTGAACAAAGATCATATTTTGGATTTTGGATGATTAGTGTTAAACAGAAAAACTGATAGCAGCAAAGTGGTGAGTATGTTACATTATACTGAATTTATTGTGTCAGCTAGTACAACGCAAATAACTACTTTTACAGTAGCCAGTGTATAGTTAAGACACATGGATAACAAATTGGTTCACTGTGTCTATGTGTGCGTCCAGGATGATTGTTGACCTGGAGTTATCCAACAAGCGTCACAGTTTGGTGCAGACTCTGTCCGGTGGGATGAAGAGGAAGCTGTCTGTGGCCATCGCCTTCGTCGGCGGCTCTAGGGCCGTCATCCTGGACGAGCCCACAGCGGGCGTGGACCCCTACGCTCGCAGGGCCATCTGGGACCTGATCCTCAAGTACAAACAGGGTGAGTGGAGGGTCAACAGCAGCAGGACGTAGCAGAGGAGCTCTTTGCATTATCCTGCTTCAACTAAAAAAGTTCTCACTGCAGTCCAGGGTAGTTTTGAAGGAAAGAAAGTCATGGCGCTCTTTAAGTCTTTTCCTGTTACTGTCTGTACATGATTCAGCAAAGCTGCCTTCACCTCAGGTATCTGCTGGATTAAAGCAAGTCCCTCAGTAATACAGGATCTTTTGCACATCAAAGAATTCCTCGGCTTACTTTCTTCATTGCAGAGGATGATGCTGCCTGAGGTCAAACTTGCATAAGAAAAACTTGCAAGACTGCAGGACGTGTCATGGATAGTTTTTACGATGGTAATTGTAGTCCACATCAAGCTGTTCAGTGTCTGCTTTGATTCCTTGCACAAAGTGAGAAGTAGCAAAAGTTCCTTTGTTATTGTTGCAGATGCACTTCCAGTCCTAATGCTGCAATCCATCGTACTCAGAAACTCAGAAAAAAACAGCTCCAACATGGAAAAGTGCAATGGAATCATTATTCTTGTCGGAAACTCAGGCATCTAGATAATCACACCTGATGTCACAATAATATGGCAGTGAACACACACTGAACAGCAAGCAGTTACCTTTTCATCAATTTTCACTGTATGTAGAGTTTTTTGTTGTGAAACAGACTGTAACAATTTTGGATCTGCCATTCCCATTTCAATTCAGTTGATTTGTATGTGATAGAAGCAGGTGGTACTCGCCTATTCCTCCTGTGTTCTAATCAGCTGCTGTACTGATGCTTGTGAAGTTGAGTGACCTGCCATACAAACATCAGTGTGCTGCAGGTGTCCATGTTTTCCTGAGCAGATGTACTGGGACACATTTAGATTGGCAGTCAGTAATACCGACAGAACTATTGACTTTGAGACTTTCAGTGTATTATAGCATGATTGACTTGCATACCGACAGCTGTATGTGTGTGTAAGTGTGTGTTCTACCTCTGCCCCAGGTCGTACCATTCTGCTGTCCACCCACCATATGGATGAAGCAGACCTTCTTGGAGATCGCATCGCCATCATCTCACACGGGAAACTCAAGTGCTGCGGCTCGCCGCTCTTTCTGAAGAGCACCTACGGAGACGGATACAAACTTACGCTGGTTAAAAAGCAGAGTGAAGGCCGAGGTGTGTGTACAAATGTGTGCGTGTGTGTGATTTCTCTGTATTAATTTTAAACGGCTCTTATTGACTGTAAATCATCAGCAGCTTTAAAGATTCCCTCCAGTGAAAATCAGGTTTTTAACCTTGATAACATGCTCATGTGGTGTTTTTCATCTGTTTCAAGACATATCAGGAGTGAAATAAACAGTAAACACTATATCTGAGCATGTCTGGCTTTCAAACTGCAGTGAGCAAGGATAGTCTCAAAAAAACAGATTCAGTCAGGCTGGGTATATGACCTTATAAACCGAAGGAAACAATCCCGTTAGTTGAGGGGTTGGCGCTATACATATCATAGACAGCGATGCCCCACCCACAGGACAAGCTGGATGTAGTTAGTTATCATGATTAGCCAACAGAACAGAGGAGAAGCAGGTGCAGCTACTGAGGGGTAGGGCTGGGGTTGTGTGGTATGTGGAGAGGGTGGGGACTATTTGCACATTCGTGAATCCTTCAATACTAAATGAAGACAAGGTATAGAGCTATATGTAAGCCAATTTAACAAGGTATTTGAACTTATTTTGAAAAAAAAAAAAACATCAGACACAATTTGTCACTTCTTGGACTTTAAATAATTCAGATAATTAATACAAATTCTTGTATTAGTTTAAGTAGTTAGGTTTGTGGCGGCCATTTTTCAACTTACAACTTAAATACACTTGTAAATAAATATTATTTATGCTTATTAAATAAATAAGCATTAGCTTATTACACCTACCCTTTTTACATTAATTATTATGTACAGACTCCTTTAGATACCTACACTTAAAATATATGTCCATTATACCTACCCAAATGTCCCAAACAAAAATTCATATGCACAGTACTGCTCATACCTCTGTTTCATTAAGCATCTTATTTTTTATTTATTTTTAATGTACTCAGTGTATTAGAAATTTCTATTTCTTTTCGAGACTATTCTTTCAAGACTAGTAACGATATAAAAAAAGATATAAATATGCAAATTCCTCTTAGTTCATACTGACTCACTCTAATTTGAAACAACTTTTGGATATAGTCTGGAAGCAATTTTTTTTTTTTTTACTTTATACATTAACTCTTATGAAATCCAGAAAATCTCTACATCTGAGAGCCTGTGAGTTTATAAATAATTTCTTGGGTAGTTCCAGATAATCGGCTTTGTTCACAATTCTTATTGCTCTTTTCTGTAGTATGAGCATTAGATTTGTCGTTGGTTTGTAGATGTTTCCCCAAATCTCCACACAGCAGCTAATATATGGAACTATTAATCAACGGTACAATATATGTAATGAATTTGGACTGAGAATGTCTTTTGTTTTGTGTGATGTAGCAATGGACCTTTGGATGTTTCATGATTTATATGTGTTTTTTGGCATAGTTTGTGGTCTATAACAACTCACAAAAAATCATTTTCAAATTATTTCATACTCTACTACTAAGCAACTTGGACATATTGAAATATTAATTCAGCTATAAGTGTGCTACCCCTTTAATATCTTTTAAGTGTCCTAATTATTAATCTAAGATCAGTAGTGTCAAATCCCTTTTTTAAAATCTATTAATTCCCCTATAGTACAGTGCATTCCTTATTTTCTATTGCCGTGGATATTTCTTCTATCAGTTCCATCACTGTTATTGTGGGGGATCAGTTTGATCTAAAATTGTGTTTATGGTCACTCAGTAAGTTTTGTTTTTCTATGAAATGATCTAGTCTTTGAACAAAAAGATTTTAAAATCAAGAACTGAGAGAAACTGGTCTACAGTTTTACAGTTTAACTGTTGGACTGTTTTCATTCAACACTGCAGAATAAGTGTATGTGTGTCAGTCATTTGGTAGCTGTCCAGACAGAAAGCCTGTATCTTGGTTTGTTATTAACAGTGTGCAGTCCACCTCTCCTCTTCTTCTCTTGGAATTTGTTGATGAATTGCCTCCAGACTCTTCTCAATTCATCCACTGTTGCCTGTGTTTTTTTGTTTTTTTTTTACTGACAGCACTGTGTTCTCTTTGTCTTTTCCTTCCCCGTCTCACTCCTCTCTGTTTCGTCCTGTCTTCCCCTGCTCCAACGTCCATCCATCATGTTGTGTGTTTTCCTTCCATCCTTCAGGCCAGGGCAGCCAGCTGCAGCCTCCTTCGTCTCTGTCTCCGTCCTCCTCTCTGTCGCCGTGCTCAGAGGCTCGGGTCACCCAGTTCATTCGCCAGTTTGTGGCGTCCTGCCTGCTGGTATCAGACTCCAACACTGAGCTGTCCTATGTCCTACCATCTGAGGCGGTCAAGAAGGGCTGCTTCGAGAGGCTGTTCCAGGTACACAGACACACAAAAACCTCCTGTTTATGGTTGTCTGTTACTGTATATACAGTGAAAAATGTAAGTATGGTATCTTTCAAACACAGTTATTATAAAGGGCATCTTTACACTGACATGTTGACTTTATTCTGCATTCTTGAGTCTTTCAACATTATTTCATACCAGTCAGATTTATGTCATGTCAATATGTCAGGTAATTTAAAGAGACAGTTCTCCCCAAAATCAAAAATACATATTTTTCCTTTGGCCTGCAGTGCTATTTATCCATATAGACTTTTTTTGGTGTGAGTTGCAGAGTTTTGGAGATCCATAGAGATGCCTGCCTTCTCCCCAATACAGTGGGACTGAGTGGCTCAAAGAACACAAAAAGAGAGTAGTTACAATATATCCTAAAATAGTTCTGGTAGATTCTCCTGCAGAAGGAAAGTAGTTCCTACATGAAACTGCTCACAACAATACAGCAAAATATTGCTATAGAAATCTAAAAGGTCAAAATCACTGAACGGGGCTTAGAATATAAAAAAGTGTTGTTTCTGTAAAACTAGGCAAGAAACTGCAATAAATGTTTCCTATAAGTTAAAAAAACTATACAAATAGAAAAAATATATACATGTTGAACTTGAATTAAGAAAAAGGATCAAATATACAGAAAATAAAATTAATAAAAGCAAAAATATATCAATAATTCATATCATTGGGCAACAGATATGCTGATACCGATGTAGATTGGTATGGCTTTGATGGGTCAATATGGGTTGACCAACATCACTGAGTAATCTGTCGATTAATTTCTCAATCAATCAATTGATCAATTAGTTGTTTGGTCTGTTGATCAGTGTTTCCAAGACGACATCCTCACATTCACATTTAAGGAGCATCAGAATCAGAGAATTTTGACCTTTTTTTCTTGAAAAATTACTCAAACCAATTAATTGATTATCAAAATAGTTAGTGATTAATTTAAAGATTGATTATAATCAATTGTTTGATTAATCGTTGCAGCTTTATTGAACAGTATCAACATTTTAATTATATTTTTAAACTGGCCACGTATGCGGTGTGTCGACAATGTATGGCCCCTATCAGCAGCACTGAGATTATCATAAAAATAATATCTGTTATATTTTAGATCTTTACTTCATAATAGATTCATTAAATTTGATCAAATTGGATCAAATTCTTAACAACGGATTAATCGATCGTTGATTAATCATTATCATCCCTACTGAACACCTGTGAACACTTGACCAAAATTTGATGTTTAGATCACATGATGACAGCTGAACTGTCCCTCTCTACCTGGGTACATGTGACAGTGAATCATGACACAGATGAAAGGACATGTTGTCCAGCTCTGTTGTGTTGTTGGGGATCTTTGTAAATTCACTGATACACTTTGCAGTGGTTTAACATTCTGTTCTGTTGTGTGCCTTCAGGCTTTAGAGCAGAGCTTGGACAGCCTGGCGTTGACCAGCTTTGGGGTGATGGACACCACACTGGAGGAGGTTTTCCTCAAAGTGTCTGAAGAGGACCAGTCTCTGGAGAACAGTGATGCTGGTATGACCATGTCCCTGCCCTTGTGTGTCCAGATAGCTCTGTAGAGTTTTCACATATCATAAATGAGTCATGACTTTGCAACAAATCCTGCTAAATGTGAACTGTCTGTGTTAAAGTTCTGTCTCTCTGTGTCTGTCCCTGGGCAGACATGAAGGGTTCCCCAGGAGGCAGCTCAGTGGGGAAATCCTCAGTGGGTTCAGGAGGCCTGGGGGCGCCACAGGGTGAGACCGGACCATCAGTGAAGAATGAGAAGCCAGAGGTGGAGCTGAGTAATCTGGTGATGTGCTCCAGGCTGAGCCAGAGCCAGTCCTCCCTGAAGTCCTCCTCGTCCATCGGCTCAGTCAGGGGAGACGAAGGGGGACTCTACGCAGACTTCTACGGAGATTACTGTCCACTCTTTGACAACGGTCAGGAGTCGGACTCTGCCAGCCTGAAGGGTAAGATGTCCAGTAACTGCGGCTGCAGAAATGTCAGTTGATGCAGCATATTTATGATACATACTGTATGTTTTTGCTTTTACTGCTCACATTTCAACATCTCTTATGAACAGATCTGTTCTCAGTTCTATGATTCCATTTTGTCTTTTTCATCTGATGTCTTGTTTCCCTGTAGGCGATGCAGAGAACCCGTCGTCCCCGGAGCCAGAGGTCCTGGAGGGGCAGGGCAGCTTCAAGTTGGAGGGCTGGTGGTTGAAGCTGAGTCAGTTTCACGGCCTCATCGTCAAGAGGTTCCACTGTGCCAAAAGGAACACCAAGGGCCTCTTCTCTCAGATCCTCCTCCCTGCCTTCTTCGTCTGCGTGGCCATGACGGTGGCTTTATCTGTGCCTGAGATTGGTGAGATTTTACATAAATGGTTGGGAGTATATTTCTATGCTGCTTCACAGGACGAACCCAGCACGTTACAATCCAGCTTGCTGGGGGAAAGCAAAGCAACATGAAGTTATTTATTACATATGAGAATGATCCGATCCAATTGGTATCGAGGGCCAATATTGATGTATTTCACTTATCGGATAACAAACTAACAAACTAACAGCACTGATTTGTTCCAATTTAAATTATACAGGTCAGTGTGTTATCTTTTTATTAATACTGTGCTAGACAGCGCAAATTAAGAGTTTAACATCATACTTTACGTCATCTTAAACATAATACATAGGAAATGCATCTTAAAGGACAGCTGGGGCGAAGAAATGTCCTGACTACACAACATAAGCCACTGTGTTCTGAACAATTACATTACGAACACATCACAAACACAAACAAAAACTAACATTTACATTTTGGAACATGAAATAGCAAACTTTCAGCGATGCATCATGGGAAATGAGGGCTGTCTTTCAGCACTATCTGCAGCACATGTGAATCTTACATAGCCACAGTCCTACAGCACCCCACAGTGGTTGGAGGAGCCCATTACACAAGTCCAAGGCTCTGGAGCATGAATTTAACAAAGCTTTCCAAAAAGTGGATCAGTACATCTCTATTATTTATTGTGAGGAACTCCAATGTCACAAAATAAAAAGAAGTAAACTACAGGCCTTTGGGTGCTCCTAAAATGAAATAAATAAATAAATATAACCAAAAATAGCACCCAAACAAGAGCTTTTGCCATTACAGGTCTATTTCTGGCTAAATAAAAGGACAAAGTAGACATAAAACCGTAACTTACTGATCCTACTTAGCCTAAAACCCCAGACAAGCGTGTCTGAGTTAATACAACTAGATTCTGAACAACAGTTAATGTCTGTCAAACACAACCACAGCGAGAGGCACAGTGGTGAGTTGTTCATATGAAATCACAGCTGCCCCAGACTAACAGGCTTGCTGAATATGCAGTATGGAACTTGCCCCCACCCCAAAACTGCAACTCCTGGATTGGAGCTGGACCGTGTGCTGCTCCAACCAGGACATGGGACGAGCATCTAGGACCAGTCTCACTCTGGGGACCATACATTCTACTTAGCATACATACAAAGCAGTAAAAAGGATCAGTCACATGTGGCGGATGTTGGCTGCAGCTGTAATAAGTGCTGATGATAATACTGATGAAGACATTTAGCCATCGAGATATTGGTGCTTACAGATTACAGTCATTCAGCTGACTGCATTATTCTGCCCAGTTTGAGTTAATTGCATTCAGCCAGCTGTAAATGAATCCCTTATTAGAAAGCTGGAATGAAACCAAGCAGGACTCCTGCTCCTGAGGACCAGGATTCAAAAGCATGGATGTAGAGCTATCACTGTATTCAATCTACAAATACTTCAAACAACTCTTATGTTTGCTTATCTGTGAAAGACTCTTACTGTGTTCTCATACTTAAGCTAAAAGTAGTAATACCACACTGAAAAAATGCTTTAAGTTAAAGCCCCAAAGTAGTATAAAAAATTACTTAAAGGGATAGTTTACCCAATACATGAAAATTCAGTCATTATCCACTCACCGTCATGCTCATTGAAAGTCGGGTTTATTTTGTTAGTCTGCAAAACACTGCTGGAGTTTGACAGGAAAACAGTGTTACACAATCTCCCAAACACTTGAAGTGAATGGTGACAAGTTTTGAAATGGAAAAAACAACCAAAGAAAAACATAAAATGCCTCCATGCTGCTCATCTGGTGTAATCCAAGTCTCCTAAAGCCCCAACATGCTGTTTGCACACCATCACACCACACACACTCAGTTCACACAGTATGTGTGCGCACGTGAATGTGGCTCCAAGCTAAGGATCTACAGTGAAAAACATGGAGTAAATGATGTCTTTCAAGTCAACTTGGCATGTCAGACCCGAGTTACACCAGACAGGCAGTGTGGAGGCATTTTATGTTTTTATTTAGTTATTTTTTTTACATTTGAAAACAGGTCAAAATTCACTTCCATTGTTTGGGAGATTCTGCAACACTGTTTTCCTGTGAAACTCCAGCAGTGTTTTGTGGACTAAAAAACTAAACCTGATCTTCAGCCCTCATGAGGGTGAGTAGATAATGACTGAATTTTCATTTTTGGGTGATCCTTTTAAAGTATCAAAAATAAAATTCCTTATTATGCACAAAATTCTTATTTGACTGGGTTTTATTTTATTAATATAAAATGGCAAACTGAACAATTGTTTTAGAAATGGCATGAAGGATATTATTGTACAGTGAGGAGATCTTTGTTTGTAATTTGAATCAACTTGTGTAAGAAGTGCTTGAAGTAATAAGTAAGTTGAAGTAATGTCTGTAGATCTGAAATTTTAGAGAATAATTAGCTATAAACTACAAAATCTTTACAAACTGATGAAATCACAGTTAACATAATAATTAGTAACTTACATGTCAAATAGCTGTAGTTCAGTATAAAGTAGAATGTCTCTCTGTAAAATGTAATTTAGTAGAAGTATAAAGTAGTTGATAAATTAAATACTCCAGTAAAATACTGAATTCTTGGTTGTGGTTAAAGAACCTGCTGAGACTGAACCATACCAGTAAATCTGAAACCAAAATAACAATCTAAAAACACTGAAAAGCCCTGTGGAGCTGAGAGGAACTGAACAGTTGGTGATCATTTTCTGTGGGTTTGTCACTTCAAGCACTGCCATTCACATTAGACATTCATAGTCAGTTGATACAGTGTTGGTATAAAAATGCTTAGTGCAGCTTTGATAAGCAATGATTGGAAACATTCAAAAAAAACACTTCGAGATGAAGATGTGGATGAACGTTGTGTTTGTGCTGGTTTACAGGAGATTTGCCCCCCCTGATCTTGTCCCCATCTCAATATCATAACTACACCCAACCTAGAGGCAACTTCATCCCCTACGCCAATGAAAACAGACCCCAGTACAGGTAAGATGACATTGTGTTTTACAGCTACGGCTGCAACTAATGATTACTTTCATTATCAATGAATTTGTCAATTATTTTCTTGATTAATCATTTAGTTGTTTGATCTATAAAATGGCAGAAAATGGTGAAAATGTATCTCAAAGTCCAAAATGATGTCCTCAAATGTCTTGTTTTGTCCACAGAGATCATCATGTGATTTTAATATTAATTTAATAATAGATTATTTGATTAATAATTGATTATTTGATTATTTGATTACGTGTTGCAGGTCTAGTTACAGTTCTGTGCAGCGCAGTGACTTTGCTGCTGTTTTTATTATGAAGTATTAACAATGGAAGTGCCATACAAACTGAGGGGTCAAGCTTCTAGATAAGGATTAACGTATTAAAGAATGACTCAAACGTTTAATCACAGCTTTTGGGGAAAAGTCATTGCAGCTTGTTAACAGACAAGCTGGTTTTAAGATGTTCAAACTTAACGCTATGAAATTAAGGACGATGGCTTATGTGACTATCAATACAATCAGCTATCATGATCAGAATCCTTGCTGAGCATCTTTGTCCCTCCCTCTCAGGAGTAAGCTGTCACCAGACGCCAGCCCACAGAAGATCATCAACACCCTCCGCCTGCCCTCGGGTGTGGGTGCGACCTGTGTCCTGAAAACCCCCTTCAACAGCACCCTGGACCAGCTGGCCCAGACCCTCAACCCCAGCGCCAATAACTCCAAGACCCTGGCTGCACGCTACTTTGACTCCATGTGTCTGGACTCCTTCACTCAGGGGGTCCCCCTCTCCAACTTTGTGCCCCCACCTCCCTCACCGGCACCCTCAGATGACCCAGACCCACGCTTCGAGGATGGACTGTGGAACTTCACAGTCGCACCACCAACCACAGTCCGTGGTGAGTCCAACTCATAAGGCTGGTGACCACTTTCATATGTGCAGCACATGTAAAGGAGCAATATGTAGCTATTGTGCATGCAAAAATGAGTCCTGCAGTCCAAATAGCAAGTTCGAGCCATAGAATGTATGTTAAATAGGTTGTAATCCTGTTTAATATACAGTCCATGGTTGAGGCGAGTTGTAGCAACACAGAGGTGTAATCTTTTATAGATGGATAAGCATTGATTTATAGATGGATAAGATGGATAAGCATTGATTGCTGACTGAAGACCTGTGCAAGGTGTATTGAGGTGCTTTAGAGATTCTGAATTAAGTAATTTCTGTCAGCTGTGAATAGATGTTTTCCTTTTGTTTGACACAATCCAATAGAGTTTGGGTTCTTTCTATGAGAACTGTGTGAACTACTTTGAAAAAGGGTGCGAAAACATGCAATACCAATGAAAAAGTGTTAATGCATTTGGAATTGAAGACTTCTGCTGTGCTGAGAAGGTAATGATGAAGATCAAGTGGACCCCAGTTTCCCTTAAGCGTGCCTTAGCAATCGAGAAAAACTGATTCCACCCGTGTCTTTCCTCTTTTCTGTTTTATCAGAGCCCGTGACGTCTCCTCCCACCCTTCCCCTCTCTGTCCATGAGCCGGTGAGATGCACCTGCTCCATGCAGGGGACGGGCTTCTCCTGCCCCAGTGGGGTGGGAGGGCGGCCCCCCCTCATGAAGGTTGTGACAGGTGATATCTTGGTGGACATCACGGGCCGGAACGTCTCTGAGTATCTGCTCTTCACATCAGACAGATTGCGCCTGCACAGGTTTAGTTTCATTTTCAATACCTAAACAATATATTGTCATGACCTTACATTGAAGAAAATTAACATGTTTTGAAGTATTTTACAGTTGGTTTTGTTCAGTTTTCACACCAGATTTCTAATGTACAAATATAATAACACAAAATGCTAAAGTTGGCCTCAAAACCTAAATACTTAAATTTTACAATGAAGATGTCACTATCAAATAATACTGTCAAAGTTTTCTAATTCTCTGCAGTGGTCATTTCCTCAAGAAGAATGAGTCTGATTTTACAATACATTAAAATGACAAAGTGACATTTAATTTTACTTCACAACATCAGTTTAGTCTTGTCTCTTTTTTATCAACTCAGTCTGTTTTTTTTTTCAGAGTTAAAAGTTAGTCATATGAAACAGTGATTCTCAAAGACTGAGGTACAACCCAGTATCAGTCCATGCTATTTTGTGCAATTTTTACACAAAAAGATGCTGTCTGACAAAAACCGCCCATCCATCCACTCCCCCAGCCCCCCGCCTCCTCCCTCCAGTGTGACCCATGAAGTCATGTGATCAGGAATCATATGTGTTCTCATATTTCCCCTGATACTTTGCTGAAGTGTTCCTCTGCTGTCAGACTCAAAAAATGAGACACAGAAAAAATGAGAAACAGAACAAATATGTCGTAAAAAATCTTTAAGTTAACAAGGTATTTATTGTAAATAAGACTGAGTTTCAGTTTAACACTTGTCTCCTTCTGTCCATATATACACACGGGCTGTGAAGACACAGTTTTGGTGGTGATTGAGTTCCTGAATTCTTTTTCAATTCAATTTCACTGCACGGCACTGTGATTACATTTAGTCTTGATTATGCGGTGATGCAACAGACGTGCAAACCTATGATACCTTTGTTCACTGACTTCTCAACAGATACGGTGGTTTAACGGTGGGGAACATCCAGAAATCAATTCCAGCATCCTTTGGGAGGAAGATACCCCCAATGGTTCGCAAGATAGCAGTTCGCAGATCAGCTCAGGTAAGATGGCCGCGCTGAACTGGTCAAAAGGTTCACAGATGCACTTTAAACGACCACTGACGGTGAGTGCTTGTGTCCAGGTGCTGTACAACAACAAAGGTTACCACAGCATGCCAACGTATCTGAACGTCCTCAACAACGCCATCCTGCGTGCCAACCTGCCAGCATCCAAGGGCAACCCTGCTGCCTACGGTAATTATACAACATACAACATGGACAGAGACTTTTGAATTTGAAGACGCTGATGTGTCTTCACAGTTAAATGCCAAATAATTAACAGAGTTGTGTAGTTTCAGGCCTGCTTCTGGTTTGGTTACTATCTACGTCAGCATTTCCCAAACATAAGGTCACAACCCAAAATGGGTCACAACCCCATTTTTGTTGGGTTTAATTGACTGAGAAAAATTCATAATGTATTTCAAATAGTGACCAGGGCCTTTATTTACCTCAACTGCAGAAGATAACAGGGCTCTATTTGAAGCTGGCTTGTATTAGAGGCAGGCCTTTATTTCTAATTCCCTCTTGTGATGAGTGTATTTGGTTTTATTGTGGCAGGGATGAGAGAACAAACTACTCAATCCAGCATTAGGCATGATGGGAAATCTGAACTGTGCGAAGCCTCATTTTAATCCGCTCCGATATGCCCTTTTAAAGTTATTACATCACTCTAGCAAGCTCAAAACTTCCTGTATTTGTTTCAAATTAAAAGCCCTCTATTGTGTCAGAGGACAGTGCAAATTTGTTATGAGGTTGTGACAAACAAAACACTCAGCAAATTTGATTTCTGCTGTGATGCACTTTAACAGTGAAATGAGTTCATTTCATATTCATTTTAAACTTATAGTTTGTTGTGTACTTTATGAATGTAGATGTTATGGCAATTCATAATGTATTTTTGTATATTTTGGGAGACACCAAATTTCTCTTTTGGGGTGTGTGTGTTTTGCAGGTATCACACTGACAAACCACCCAATGAATCGAACCAGTGCCAGCCTCTCTTTGGACTACTTGTAAGTTGCTCAGTGTATTTCATATTCATATATATATGTTGATCATATTCAGTGCCTTAAAAAGGCTTCTGTTTGTGGTTGTGGCCATCATTACAATTAGTACAAGTAAAACAGCCAAGTTAATAACTGAGATCTGAGGGCACAGTAACATCACAAAATAATAAAGTCATTGTACTTACTTATACATAATAAATCTGTTGGTTTCCAGTACTATCAAAGTTTGACAAGCTAACTGGAGCAACATTGCCCTGATTTCAGGATTATAAAGTCAATTCATGGGTGGATTATTGTAGTGTAAATGTAAATGTAACTGTCTCTTACATATTTTCTCTCTCTCTCCCTTTCTCTCCTCTCATGTACCTGCAGGCTCCAGGGGACAGATGTGGTCATTGCCATCTTCATCATCGTGGCCATGTCTTTTGTGCCAGCCAGCTTTGTGGTTTTCCTGGTTGCAGAGAAATCCACAAAGGCCAAACACCTGCAGTTTGTCAGCGGCTGTGACCCTGTCATCTACTGGCTTGCTAACTACATATGGGACATGGTGAGGAGGAGGGCACACCGAGTGTGACTGATGTGAACAGATCGAGAGCTGTGGCTGCGTAGGTGAAATACTCAGACTGCAGTGTCTGAACATGTTGTCCCCTATCATCTGTCCTCAGCTGAACTACCTGGTACCCGCCACATGCTGCGTTATTATTCTGTTTGTGTTCGACCTGCCGGCCTACACCTCCCCAACCAACTTCCCTGCAGTCCTCTCCCTCTTTCTTCTCTACGGGTGAGACATCTCGCTGCACGCGCACACACATTTTTACTTTTGACTCATCAGGCATCATAATCTGATGCTGTGATGCAGAGCAAGCTGACTGGTTGAATTTGAATGTCCATAGTAAATTAAAGAGATAGTTCCAATTATTTGAAGAGGAGTTGTACAGGTGTGGGAGCTATGTTTAGAATATTTTCACCACGTTAAAATGCTGTCAGGCAGCTTTTTCCAATGACAAACCACTGTTATATGAGACAAATCTCACTCTCTCCACAGCAGCCAGACTTCTTTGGCAAATTTTACCTCACAGAATACAGATGTTGCTCGTCTACTGATGCCTTTAACCCTTTAAAACATCAAAGTTGCTACTTTCTTTTTTATTTCGGAAAGACTTTATTCATGTTTCAGTCTTTTCAATAAGAATGTATTGACAAAACAGATCAGACCACAACAAAAAAGTGACTACAATTCAGGTGAAGTTATAGTTTAGTTGCAAACTTCCTGTGCTGTAATTGTACCTATTCATACATGTCAGTGAAAGCAGAGCTAGTCCACCATGTATGCAGCAGAGCTCTTACAAGTTTCAGGTTACTTTGAGTTCTCTTGCCTTCCAGGTGGTCCATCACTCCCATCATGTATCCAGCATCTTTCTGGTTCGAGGTTCCCAGCACAGCTTACGTGTTCCTCATAGTCATCAACCTCTTCATTGGCATCACTGCAACTGTGGCCACCTTCCTCCTGCAGCTCTTTGAACATGACAAGGTCAGTTTGATTCCTGGAATTGCAACAGTTTAATTAACAGATTAAATGTTACAGTAAGACACATCATCTCTTCCACATATGTATGAAAAAATAAGAAAAGATAAGAAAAACAAATGATACTAAAAGGATATAACACATTGTGCAAAAGACCTGTTTCTGTCTTGTGGCTGTTTGTATTTATTCCTCACTTCACTATTTTAATTTCCTCCAGGATCTGAAAAAAGTCAACAGTTACCTGAAGTCCTGTTTCCTCATCTTCCCCAACTACAACCTGGGCCACGGCCTGATGGAGATGGCCTACAACGAGTACATCAACGAATATTATGCCAAAATAGGTACACTCATCACCACACAGAATGTGCGAGGATACAAAGTGAACCAAATATTACAGTATTATTCCAGTGTTTGCTACCAGAGCACCACTCTAGTTTTTACATATACAAGTGAAGACAGTTCTACAATTAAAGTATGTACACATACATGTGTGTGATACAGATATTTTCCTATGTTTCTAAGTGTCATTAGTCACTTACAACAACTTTTGAAAGCGGTCCAGTGTTGAGGGAGAGTGCTGCAGCTGTCAGCCAGTGAAACAGGCTGAAATGTAATCCTTGAAATGTAACTGAGCACCGTCAAAATACATCCACTAAAAGTGCTTATTTTTGCCACTGACAGTGACCTTGGTTCATCTCTCCACTGTTCAAACAATCACCAACTTTGCTTGGTTGAAATAAACTTTTCATTTACCATGCTGAGTATAGTTTTGATTAGCTTAGCTTTAATACCAATTCCTGGGCAATACTTTTTTCAATACCAAATCAATTTTAACCAAAACAAAAAACAAAAAAAAAACATTATGATACATTTACTCACTTTAAAGGAAGAAGCTCTTTAAAAACCTGGTGGTAAAAAAACAAAACAAAACAATGATCATCGTCTCAGGGCGTAACAGTTTTTTTTCCTGAATGTCTCTACAACATGTAACACTGACAGCCAATCATCAGCATTATTAGATCTTGGTACAAAACATGCTGTGTGCTTATTTACTCACTGATGTTGATAAAGATTTATGCCTTAGGCATCGAAATTTTGTATCAAACACCAAGGCATTTTTTGATATAAAAACATAAAATTGACATAAAAGTATTGAGTCCAGTACCCAGCCCTAATTAGATATGAAAAGTTTTTTCCCATAAGGATTACATTGCAGCCCTTTTCAGCAGCTGACGGCTGCAGCACTGTTGCTCAATATTGTGCAAACTTCAAAAGTCTTCTATCTTTGTTGCCTTCATGTTTAAAGATGATATTCTCAAATCTGAACTATAGACAGAAATACAGTGTCACCTGTACTCTGAAATTCTACTTTATACGCAGAGATATTGAGGGAAACCATTTTATTTGCATAGTGTATTTCTATATAGTACTTGTCTTATTGCCAACAAATCCCAGGAACAAAACAAAACCAAGCCATATAGACCAGTATCAAAAATCACAATTTGCCTCAGTGGGCTTTACAATCTGTACATTGGGTGACATCCCCTGCCCTGTAAACCCTGTAGAAGCAACAACAGAGGCTCAGGAATGTCCTAAAACAGCTTTTCACTGTAGACTTTAACAAACAGTACTCAAACAGGAGGAAAAGGTGTATTTGGTGGGGGCTATTTTCAGTGGTGGAATAATCCACATTTGGTGAGTATCTGGGGCAGCAGGATGGTGTGTGTGAGAGTTCAAATAAACTCTAATGTGTGTGTGGATAGAGACGCACAATACTTGTTTTTTGTTTTTTGTTTTTTACTTTATTGCAGGTTTTCCAATTACAAGTTATCAAGTTCATCACTTATTTCATTCATCCTGCTGCATTTATACAGCTCTTGTTTTTACAGACAGTTAGGAGAATAAAATAAAAAAGACAGAAGAAGAAAAAAGAAGGAGAGAAAGAAACAAGGGAAAAGGAGGGGGGTTGTTCTGTACTCTCTTAAGTTTAATTTATTTTTTACTGTTTATTTATTATTTTTTTTACTGAAATTTTACTGTTTCACTTCATCTGTTTCTGTGACCCATTTACTCCAGTTTCTTATGAGTTCATCCTCCCTGTTTCTCAACATATAAGTGATTCTTTCCATTTCTTTAATGTCTTCAACTGTTCATTTCCAGTTTAATAGATGGCGGCTTAACATTCATCCAGTTCCGTGTGTTTTGTTTTAATGCAGCTATACGTATTATTGTATATTGTATTTATCTCCTCCCTTCTCTACTTCTGCTGGAATGATACCTAATAAAATATTGGGTGGCCGTAGTGGTTTCTTTAAATTAAAGATATTTATTGATTTCTCCTGAACTGACCCCCCAACACCTTTTCAACACAGGGCAAAAGTGAACGGTGAGCTTCCTGTTCCCCACATTCCCTCCAGCATTCACTGCTCCCTGACTGTATTTTTGTATTTTGGTATGATATTTGGTGTTGCAAAAACCCTCACATTGATTATCCAAGCAAATTTTTTTTCCAGTATTTTGATTGTGTTGTCCTAGAGATTCTTTTTCAGGTCATCTTCCCAATCTTCTTTCATAATTGTTATTGCAATTTCTGTGCATCCTCTGACTCTGCTCTTCTCTCTGCTGTTTAATGAGATAGCTCCTTATTTGTGGGGTATATTTAATTTAGTTACTATTGTTTCAAATGTACCTATCATATCATTTGTGATCATCTGTGAATAGACTTGTAATCCCTAAACTACCCATTCTTCCAGCATTTTATCCATTTTATTAGGCAGAAAATCTGGACCACTCCCTGTCTCTCTCATGCAGTCTTTATTTCTCCAATTTATTCTTATTAATAGGATATATTCATTGCTGCTTTGTGTCTTTTCACAAGATTTGTTGACATTAAAATAATATTATTGCCAGTCTTATATCCAAATCTAATCCAACTTTATTTACAGCGCACATTTAAAAACATTGGTTGACCAAAGTGCTGTTGAATCAACATATAGCAAAAACCATAAAAAACAGTGCAGTAAAATACAAAGACCATAAAGGCAGAACAATAAAAACACAAAGGCCAGTTTAGAAGCTTTAAAGCCGGCCTAAACAGGGTTGGTCACTAATTATTTTCCTTTTGACACAGACAAGTGTTTGTGAAAGAATCTGAGGAGAATTAAGTTAGAAAATATAAGTTGTTGTGAATTTCTGCTCTCAGGCCAGTTTGACAAGATGAAGTCTCCGTTTGAGTGGGACATTGTGACTCGGGGACTCGTTGCCATGACAATTGAAGGCTTTGTTGGCTTCCTCATCACCATCCTCTGCCAGTACAACTTCCTCAGGAAACCCCCGTGAGTGATGTGTTTCTGTCTTGAGTGCGTGTAAATACCTATAAATGAAGTATTTTTAGAAATGTAGAATATCTCTGTCTGGGGGCTGCTGAGGGTAAAAAGCAACATCAAAAATATGACTGAAATTCGTTTGTGTGTGTGTGTGTGTCCAGGAGGGTGCCAGTCAGCTGTCAGCCTATAGATGATGATGACGTAGACGTGGCCTGTGAGAGACGACGAGTCCTGCGAGGAGACGCTGACAACGACATGCTGAAGATCGAGAACCTGACAAAGGTTAAACAATCAGCATTTAGAAAATCATTTACAATCTGCAGAAATTTGATCTCTGCAAATCACACACGTGAAAAATACATGATTGGTAATAAAGGATGTAACACTGGGATGGTCTTTTAATGTACTGTATATCTACACATGTTCTTTGCGTGTCCCTCAGGTGTATAAATCGAGGAAGATGGGTCGTATCCTGGCAGTGGACCGGCTGTGTCTGGGCGTCCGGCCTGGTGAGTGTTTCGGACTGCTGGGAGTGAACGGAGCCGGCAAGACCACCACCTTCAAGATGCTGACGGGCGACGAGTGCACCACCGGAGGAGAGGCCTTCATTAACGGAAACAGGTCAGTGGCAGAGAAATCACATCACTTACTTTTAATGTGCAGTAGGGGGTGACACAGGAGAAGATTTCCACTGTCCCGTCCCACTCCCACAAAAATACAGAGTTAGAAGAATTCCTGTCCTGTCCCAATCCCGGAACACTGACTCTCGTCCCATCCTGTTCCCGTCAATCCACAGTCCACACTCAACAGTACGCAGGTTTTTTGTATTAAAACATGGATCTATTGGATCTATTGTTATTATGATTCCTGCTTGCTTTTCCTACCCTGTCCCAGTCCCGAGGCGCATAGCGAGATTGACTCTCATCTCACAGGAATCCTGTGTCCCATAGGATTCCCAAAAAATATGTCAGCTTCTAAC
>JAJHUR010087093.1:0-13001 GCA_027495735.1 Lutjanus campechanus | reverse complement strand
CTACTGTCCTCTGGGCCTGACAGAAACAGTGATATTTCTAACTTAGTGCAAACTAATTCTGCATTCTGCAGACACCTTGTAAATCGACAGACAGGCTGTGTTCCTTCTGCGAGGCTGCTGAAGACAACCAGTGTTGGTGCAGTGTTTGCTCCATATGTCTGTCTGTTTTGTTGTCTGCCTATGCATGTGTCTGTCCCCCACTATTGCTCTTGGTATTTCAAATTCCAGATGGATGAATACAATTAGATGTAATATGCTAAAAACTAAATGTCAACACATTACCTTCTGCGGCTTTAGCTCTCATTTGCTGCCGCTATCTTGTCTGCCTGAATGGGCTCATCCCAGTCTGAACATGGCCCATTGAGTTTCTCTCATTAAACAGAGGACGGCGACTATTCCCCCTTTTGTCTGTATCGACATTAGCTCTTGTGTTTTGTGTTAATAATGTTTACAAAATATACAGACGGGAAGCTTCAGTCACAGCCTCTTTTAATCGCTTGACATGGGTGGATGAGGCCATCTTTAATAAAGAGCCAGGGCCACATTACAGAAACTTCCTATCTTAAGTAAAGATAGGACAAATCTAAGATTGGATTTCGCCCAATTAGGTATCACAAAAGTAAATCTTCAGCAAACCTATTTTATCTCACTTCATCTCATTTTATTTCAGGTTAGGAAATCCTATTAAATTCAACATTACTTATCAACTTATATGTCTGTTACCTGGCAACCAACACTACTTTTTTCAAGATTGTTAACCATTTCTTTTGTTAAAGGTTTTGGTGATATCTGTTAAGAAATTCGAAGATGCTCTTTTTGGACAAATTACAACACAGCTAACTAAAGAAAAAGTCGTCTCAGCCTAAGACAGCAGCCATGATTAAACACATTAGCTAACTACTGTTAGCTACAGTTAGCAAACACTAACATTAGCTACTGTGAGTGAACGTTGCTGTTAGCTACTATTAGCAAACACTACCGTTAGCTACCGTTAGCTCCTATTAGAGAACACTACTGTTAGCTAATTAGTAATTTAGGTACTACTACAGGTGGAAAAGTGAAGGTTAGGACAGCTTAATGGTTATCCTAAAGTCAGGAGATTATCACTACTAGTGCTGCTGTATCCAGCATCCATTGTTGAAGCAATAAAAGAGCAGCCATACGGATTAAACACATTAGCAAATACTACCGTTAGCTACTGTAAACTACTGTTAGAGAATACTACCGTTAGCTACCGTTGGCTAGTTAGGACAGCTTAATAGTTATCCTAAAGTTAGAAGAGTTTATACACTTTTCCAGCAAAATGACCAAAATGCATCCCCCTTGTTAACCTGCCACCCAGCCTCTTCATCCCTTAGTAGCAGAGCATAGTGTTAATTTTGTCAGCTATTTTTCTTATTTAGTTTTAGTCTTATTCCTAGTGTCCTGGTTTACTTTATCATCAACCTCCTTTTGGTGGTTGGTCAAGTTTTAGTTGACATAAAGTCTAGTCTAGTCAATGAACAGAAATGTCATTGTAGTCCCTTTTTAGCCATAAGATTATACTGAACATCTCAGTCAACCTAGTCTAGCCAAAACTCATATTTTTGGTAATTTTTGGCAAACTTCTTTCAAACTTGCATCATTATCTAATGAATAACACAGGTTAAATGATCCAAAACACAGCCTACATAAAGTAACACCACCTCCTTACTACTTGGTCTAATATAGCTTTTAAAAAAAACACAACAAACATTTTGTTAACCCACTGAAATTTCCTCATGATGAGCCTTAATGTGCCCCCTCAGGTTTGTAATATAATTTCTTTGTCACTATTTTATGGCCACATTGCTTCCTTTCTAATAAAGCAGCCTCATTGTAATGAAAATGGGCCCAAATATCACCTTGTTTCTTTCTTCTATGCCCTGTTATTGTGATTGGTCATCATTGTACCGTTGTATGGTAGTATTAAAAAATAAAAAATCAACACAGCCGTTCATGGGTCGGTTTACTAGTCATGGGTCCATCCCCCCTGTTAAAATTAAATCATCAACCGGGAACATTGACTTAGGAACTGAATCATGTGTTTTTCTCGCCTTCATCAGCAGTAACTTAACACGACTCCAACAGAGCTGAAAACAAATAAGAAACGGTAAAATAATGCAGATACCTGAAAGTACAAACAGCAACACAGGATATTTCAAAACATAAAGATTCAGTTAGAAGCTACAAAAGTCCTGAGAGCTGAACATGAAGAGACTTTAAGAGACGACTTTCTCTCTGCTCTCCTGCGCACCCTCCTCACGGGTTGGCGAGACGTCACCGCAGCCCACTTGGAGGAGGGTCAGGCTCGCTTTGGCCCCACTCTAGAGTAGGTCCATCTCGGGAGCGGCGTGGCAAAGCTCGACGAGCTGAAAGTGATAATGGAAATGCAATTCGGCACAGTATGGATTGACTCGGTGCAGCCAAAAGCGTCGGTGGAAAAGGCCCAGAAGTCTTTGTAACACGGCCCCAGGAGACGTGAGTTTAAAGTATTGTTGCGGAACATAAATATTCAGCTGATTTGCTCAAACTAAACAGTCTCACCAGCCATTAAAAACTCTCTTTGTCCATTCAGCAATGCAAAACAGAGCCTTCTTGCTACTTTGAAGTAGTTTGATGCTTTCACTGTAACCTGGGAAAAGATTGTGATTGAATGGGTACCCCAGCCAGTGAAACAAAAGACAAGGACACAGAGTGAGAGGAAGTGATGCGTAGGCCTGTCATCTTCTGTAGTTTCTCTCTCTTTCTCTCTCTCTCTCCGGGGAGCCAGTTAAACACACATCTGAGCGGCACTATTCAGGCAGCACGGCTCCGAGTTTGGAGGCAGTGGGCTGCAAACAATGAGTAACATTTGGGAGCAGTCATTTTGCACAATCACCACCAGTACTCGAGTTGCCAAAATGGGAGGCATAACTCACACGGAGGGCGTCGGAAAATTTGTATATGAACACGGCCACTTTCCAGAACATTTTTTTTCATCTAATTGAGGATTTATGTGACACTACACAGTATATCACACTATTGTGTTAGTAATCCCTCATTTCTGAGCTGTAAACATTGTTGTATGGCCCTAATTCTGTGCGTTATTTCGTCACTTTTGAATCACGTCTTGCATCAGTCTCTGAGGGTCAGAAATGATTGCTGCTCTGGTCTGGATGTCCTGAAATTTAAACTATGTTATACTCCGGCTGCGGCTCCACCTCAGATGGTGCTGGCAAGGCAGGTGTTTTTGCCTTCGGCAGCAAGAAGCGCTTTGTGATGTGAAAATTGCTGCAGCCTCCAAGAAAGGACAGTTGATAGGTTACCACAGACATATATTTCACTCGTACATCCCAACCCACTTTTTGGCATCTTCAGAAAATGTCCTTGACTCGAGAGTTTATAGTATACAGCAGCCATTCCCAAAGTTGAAATCTGTGACCCACCCAAACATTTGATCAATCATTCAATGGTTATTGTAGTTTTTTTGTTGTTTTGTCTTCTTTTGCCTTGGATATTTAAAATTGTTTTACATTATGATGCAATGTTTACCCCAGGAAGAGTAGTTGCTACCTTGGTAGTGGCTAACGGAAATCTAAATAAATAAATAAATCACAACTCTGATCAAGACACAAGACTAATCGTACCAGTAAGATGTTAACGTTCCTAGTGTTTATTTCATATGCAAAGTTAAAAGTATAGTTTCTCTGTACAATGAAATTCTTCCTTTGCCCTCTACTCGTGAGACAAATATAAAAGTAAATAAAATATTTTAAAAAGTTGCCATGGTCCGTATTTATATTCCTGTTTAGTGTTGTTTTGGCCTCTTTTGGGCATCAGAAACAAGCTGTAAGTTTACAACACTTACATATTATCACTTTTTTTTTTACAAGCAGTTGTTTATTAAAACATTATGCTGGCATGGTGCCACATTATCGTTCATTTGGAGCTGATTGATTGATTAAATGTTTAATTTTATTTTCGTGACATCCACACAAAGTGTGCAACCGAATGTACAGTTGCGGTGTTCAAACATTTGCCTTTCACTTTCCTTTCTTTACAAAAGTAGATTATTTAACAGCTTGGTCTTTAAATATATAAATATATATACATACTGTATCTAGAAACATCAATATTAAAAATATGAAAACATCTCCCAACCAGAGCAAAT
Organism: Lutjanus campechanus; assembly: GCA_027495735.1. Classification (NCBI taxonomy): domain Eukaryota; kingdom Metazoa; phylum Chordata; class Actinopteri; order Lutjaniformes; family Lutjanidae; genus Lutjanus; species Lutjanus campechanus. Next base: position 8,830 of record JAJHUR010087093.1, on the reverse strand, counting down.
AAAACCTGCTATAAAAAAGGTTCAAGTTTTTTTATAAACATCCAGCCAAAAGAAATCAATATGTCTTTATAGACAGGACAGCAAAACAAAAGACAAACCTCACTCTCAATTGTTGTCGAAGTTGTGTGTCTGATGATGTGGTGAACATAATGTCCAATAATCATTCTCCTGTTAGTTTTCGGTCTCTGCTGACTCTTGAGGGAAATATCTGACTCTTTATAGCTCTTAAATTCTCCTCTGTGTTCACCAGCTGTTTGCTAACTGTGTCTGTCTACTGTTTGGTGCTGAGCAGGTAGTGCACAGTGGGTTGATCAGAGCTTTTGCTGAAGATACAGGCCAGAAAAACTAAAACGAATATGCTGGAAGATGCTACAACACTCTTTTAGAGCTGAGAAAAGCTGTGAGGTCAGGGGGTCTGTGGGTTCATCACTATGAGCGACACCTTTCACATGCACAGACTCATCTGATCCACTGTTTTTTAAAATTATTTTCCTATTATTTCATGCGGTGTAAAAACAACACAATGGCAATGCCAAGAACGTGGACATTGTGATCCTTGAACCTCCTCCCTATCCCACTCTTCCTTGTGTGGCTGTACATAGAAAAAAACACATAACATAAAAGGAAAAATGTGAAATAGTGTTACCGGTGTGTGAGGGGAAGTTACGTCACTGCCGTCAGTCATTAAGTGTGTCGATGAGCTCAGGTTGCAGCATAATAGTTACTGAAAGGCTGTGTTGTGTTTGTTGTCCTAGAAAAAAAAAGCAAAGTTCCTGTTTATGTAATGTTACTACAGTGTCTCCTTGTACTCTTCACAGCACAGTTGGTCCAGACAATGAACAGCAGTTACTAAGTTAGCAGCTACAAGCCAGACAATTAAAATAGCCTAAAACTGGTGTTGTGGAGTTGGAAACCGCAGGGATGAGATGAACAATTGTGTTTTCGATTGAGATGTTTTCACCATGGGAAAATGATTCGTACCTGCTAACCAGCTATCTTTGAGCTCTGTGAAGTGGACAGCTCCACAGGGTAATACAGTTGCGACTGAAGCAGTGATGGCAATAAATCCACGTTCAAACCTCTACAGATGATCCAGAATGCAGCGGCACGTCTCGTTTTCAATCAGTGCAAAACAGCACATCACCCCGCTGTTGCCGTTGCTGCCCGCATCAAATTCAAAAGCCTGACACTTGCCTACGAAACAGCAACTAAAACAGCTCCCACCTGCCTTATTTCTGATGGTGGAACGAGCTACCCGAACTCTGTTTGATCAGCAGAGTCCGTCTCAGTCTTTAAGAAAAGACTGAAGACTTTCTGGGAGCTGCGATCTTTCACGAACACCTTTTCACTTGATTGACTGCACAAGATACCCAAAAGAAAAAATAAATCTGCCTGAATTAATAAAGCAAAATCTTCCACTTTGGAGATGTGGTCACATGCAGCAATGCAAATAAAGCAGAAGCTCCTTGTGTCTTGAACAGAGGAGCACGGTACCTCAGGCCTTTGTCAAGTGTTTGTGGTTGAGCGGTCCATAGGAGACCCTGGGGCAGGTTGTTAAGGGGGCTGTTAGTGGGGTTGCTGCCATGGAGAGGGACACCGAGGGAGTCATTGTATTGCCATGTGGATGTATCTCAAGACTGCATCTGTGTTTTGTCCCTCCAGCCTGCTCTTGTTTTGTATTGCTGTATTGCATGATGTAATATCTAAACAATGAAAAACTGATTTTGTGTGTGTTTTTTTCTTCTCCTTTAGGCAAGTACGTGTACCAGCCCATGACCAATGTGTGCCAGCTGCCCAGCACAGCTGTGCCGCCTGCTGGGACAGAGTACAGTAACACCATGGACCTGTCCCTGTCTCTGGCCGAGCGCTTCCTGAAACTCGCCCCCTGCTTCCAGTCCCCACCTCACCTGGAGTCACCCAAGTACTGCGTCATCGCGGACCTGTTTGTGGATGACTACATCGTCAAACGCATTAACGGCAAGATGTGCTACGTGCAGCGCCCGCCGCCTCCCTTACCGGAACCACCTCATCCTCCTACCCCTCCCCCGCCTGCTCTCTCTACGCCTCAGATGCCCCAGAATCCTGCTCAGCCTCGGCAACCGGCCAAGCCCGCACTGCCAACCCAACACACACCTGCACCCGCGCCTGTGCAGCCGGTCCAGCAGGTGTACAGTGAACACAAACACCCCTCCCCTGTGGATAAGATAAAAGGCCCCAAAATGGACCACTGCTCCTCTCCGTCCAGCTCCGAGGACTCCGGCATCAACGCGCTGGGCCTGCACTACCTGGAGTCCTGCGAGGAGGAGAGCGAGGAGGAGGAGGACGACGAGTTGAGCACGGACGGGAACTCCAGCCCGGGCAGCCTCTGGGATCAGGACGACTGTTCTCTGCTGTCCCCCTCCAAGTCTATGATAGAGATCATTGAAAAGATCGAAACAACTGTGTAATCGACACGGACGCCAGCTGTGAGGGAGCGCGATCCACGGAGCAGCATCACATTACAAAGAATAACACGACTCGAGGATTTATTCTACATGGACCAAGAGGACACAAACCCCTCTCTAATGCTTCAGCGGGGGCTTCGGAGTTGAATTTGTTTTTCCTGCAGGTGGCCGAGGACTGTACGTCTGCACTCACACACAGCCTCTCCTCTGTCTACACCCCCCTGCATGGAGTGAATCTCTATAACTTATAATGAAACAGGAAGCACAGGAATATCAAGCACATTCACAGTGGACCAAATGGACCAATTACCTCTACGTGGTAATTATGTGGTGAAAAATCTGACATGCGAAAGGGTATATAGTCAGTGCACAGACTTTTCTTTAGGTATATGTTACTGGAGTTAAATTATGTATGAACAAAGGTGGTATAAGTAGGTTTCGTGGTGATAATGAGCAGTTAGGTAATTGTTCTCCAGTCTTCAATCTGGCATTCAGACATAATACCAATTCAACATTTAAATGGCAGATAAGCCTGCCTTTTTTTTGTTCTCTAGTCAGTGGCACTTCAGCATAACAAGTACAAGGCCAGCTACCTCTCATGGGCCTAAAGCACATCCGCCTTTTACCCATTAATTACTCAGCTCCGAGCTGCAGGGACAACACCTGCCTTTATCACGTCGATAATAACACAGTTTGTCTGCACTTTACTGACACAACCAACACGAGCGGTAGGTAGGTAGGCAGGTAGCTAGGTCAGTGTTTGACAATCAAGAATTACACGAGAAGCACATTCCTATACTGTACCTGCCAGCGAGAACCAATGATACTCTTCTAGCTTCTGAAACCATTTATCAGACCGTCTTCTATGGTCAAGCTGCACTGAGCTGCAGCGCCGTTCAAGGTTAAATGGGATGTTAAGCAAAACACGACTTGTACTGACAGCCAAGAAATTAAATAGCACGGACGTGTTCCTGGCAAGGCTACAGTGACAAAAGTAGGAGTCACATTGTCACAGCAAAAAAAAACTAGTAAAGCACCCAGTGAAGAGGGAATATATCTAATATATATACATATAAACTTATATAATAATAATAAAACTGCATTGTTGCTTTTTTGGGCTTGACGGTGAAATGTCTTGTGATGCCAGCTGAAAGTCTGGGAGAGGTGTGCAGGCAAGGCTTGACTAATATGTTATACAGTTATTTGAACACGTTCTCATCCCAGCTCGTCGTCTTCCGGCGCTGCTTTGTCACGCCTCTCTGCGTCTCTCTGCGTGCACCGGTGCACGAGGTACCTTTTAGCGGCTGTATGACATGCTGCCAGAAAGCTTTTCTAACTGGAGCTGCCCCCTAAAAGTCGACTGACGTTAAGGCTCATCTATGCTAAACATTAGCTATGGATATGAGTGAATCCATCTGTCTGTACTCGGCTGTGTTGCTGCACATTTTCTGAAAGCTTATGGATACACAGCAGCCATGGGAGGAGTGTAGCAGGGTAGTCAATGATTCAAGCGAGACACGACCACACGACAAGATAAATATGTTTGAAAAATCAATCAGGTTTGTTGTCATGTATTGCGATGTATTCAATGGCCACACAGACCATCGCCATCTACAACTCTCCCTCTGCTTCTGCCTCTTTCTCAAGAGTTACAGTATTACAACCTCCTCCAGTGTGGCATGTTTGTGTTTGTCAAAAACTTTTGACTCTTAGCGAAGCCCTCTAGTAAATATATTGCTTCACATCCATGACAGCATGAAAGACGTATGTGGGCTGGGACGGTTGCATTGTTGCATATTTTTTTTAATTTAAAGAAAGGGAGCATAAATGAGCCTTTACTCAGTGAGAGGAGTCTTACTGTAGATGACCACATTTTCATTTATCTGTTACTTGCAGGAAAAAACACCTTAAAATTCCGTTCAGGAGCTGTGACTTTCCGTTAAGCCTGTGGGATTGTCACCGGTGCACAGCTGCTACCTGTGCTGTTGCTGCCATTAGCTAATTAGCTCAGTTAGCGATCCTATCAGACGGGGACACATCCTCCGAGACAGACGGAGACCAGTTTGACAACCATCAATACAGTACTGAGGCGACTTGACGTTACAGGGGGTCAGACCAGGACTCCGAGGACGATGGAAACATGATGGGTTCAGGCTGGGACAGGAGGCGTGAAACAGTTAGAGAGCGAGTTTGTAACTTAGCAAGGCAATTTGTAAGTATGCATCATCCAGCATGTTGATAAGTCCACTGGTATTTGTCTTAGTTGGAAGTTATTTATTCCCATGTTTTGAACAGTGAGGTTATACTGTGTTAAAATAAATAAACAAAATGTTCAGTCTCCTTGCTGGTTATTCAGACACATTAAGGGTAATCACTGCTTTTGCTGTTAGCATTTAACAGGCGGTTTGCTTCGCGCCCCAAAAATATATTTTTAATTTATGGAATTAATGTCATAAATGTTTGACGACTAGTTGACTAATAGCTTAAACCAAAAACTACCAGTCTAATAGGAAAATCTCTCCCCTATTTATAACCCAGGATTAATGCTGTGACATGGTCGCAGTTTGGGAAGGTAACAACTACTTTGTTAGATTTAGAAAAAGATTGCAGCTCACGAGATGAAAGTTACATGACGCACATGACATGACATAATGTTATGTACCTTAAGACTTAAGGCAGTAATATTTTAGTTTCACATTGGACACAGACCCTGGTCTCCTGGGTCAAAGTCCTGTGTTTGTTTGACCCATCCATCCACTCGACCTCCTCCAGACGCAGACTTTCTCACTCATGATACTACATCAAAAGCCTGGGTAGTCTCAAACAGCCGTGGAAGAGTTTACATTGAAGTTGCTTGAAAGCCTCGTGTGGTGCGTACAAGCCACTAACAGGTACCTTGTGCGTCTGTACGAAATGCCGAGGGGCGCGATAAAATGTCCTCGACGACCTGGGAATGAGAACGGACTGGTTATTTTGTGCTAGGGGACAGACAATTGTCACTTAATGCACCTCTAAAAGGAGATTACAGTATGGATTAGGATGCTGAATAGGTGTTGTGATGTTGTGATGGACATGATGTTATAAGAAATACACTCAAATATAAAATTAGCGAGACAGCCCCTTATTAGTCAGTTAGTAAAATGAAGATGGGCTGGGTCTTTTAATTTCTTTTTTTGTTTTGTTTTGTTTTTTTGTATGTTTAAAGAGTTTTTTCCTGGAGAGTTATCTGCAAAAATCACTAAAATATTCACAAATATGTATTGCTACAATGCTACACTAGATGTAAAAAATAATAAAATTGCATGACTGCATTCATTTGCAGAAGTCCCTCATGTCAAAATCCAGTTTAACAAATTTGTGATTCAGAGTGTTCAAAGAGCGGACAAATCCTGTATCTGTTATTCAAATAAAATGTTTTCTTTTTTTTATTCAGGGACAGCCCTCGACATTACACTGAACACAGTCCCTCTTAATGCAGTTTAAAACATGTCTTTTGTTCTTATTATTGTTATATTATTTTCATATGAATAAATCTTAATGAAACCTCACCTTTTTTTTCTCGCTCCATTTGTCTTTTGTAGCCAGTGGTTTGAAGCGCGTGGGCATTTCACTGCAAAAAAAAAAAGGACGTTTAAATCTTCTTTGAAAAGCACTCAAACTTCCTCCAGCTGACACACAGATGACTAATGCTCTCTAGAGACTGGGCGGAATAGCAAAGTGAAGCGAGAGATATACTAAAATTGAGTCATTACTTAAGCTGTGGTTGTTTGTCTCCACTCTGAAATGTCTTGAGGAATGTTCTTTGTTTTTGTTTCAGACATTCCCCCCTTTGTAACTTTTACTTTCTTGCACTGTGCTGACATAGAAAAACAGACTGCATCCCGAAAACATTAAAACTTGCTTTTAAAAAGTCTTAATTAGTAATGTTCTAAATTAAACACACAGTTTTTAGTGGAGTTGATGATGAAAGTAACTACAGAGTGAATGATATTGCTTTCTTTTCATCTCTCTTGAGAGTTACACATACACAGTGCCGATCAACACTTCACTGCCATGCTAGTGTCACCAGTGTCTATCTGAGTCTGTCTGGACAGGAGATCCTGACCGAGCGGGACTGAACACAACCTCTGAGAGCGATGGTGGCCAGTTTAGCAGGGAATACAGTACCAAGGTGCTTTTATTGCTGTGTGCTAGGAGGCTAGCTCCACAGCTAGCTGAGCTAACTAGCTAACACCAGCTACAGATAACACGCAACAGCAGTTAGCCTACTTTAGCAACAAGTAAACTAGCAAACTGCTTTCTATCTGTGAGCTAAGTCACCTCGTACTGTTGACGAACTGGCCTTGTAACATTTAATGACATCTTTATGACACCACTTTACTTGGGTGTCAGACTTACCTGGGATCAAGGAAAATATTCATGAGACACTTATAATGGTCTTGTGACGACCAGTGTCAAAACCAACCACATATAACAGTATAATGTAATGTTAAAACATAAAACTAAAGAGTTTATTTAAGTCTCATAATGTCAAGTTGTCATGACAAAGACATGTTTGTCTTTGTTTGTTAATGTAAAGTTGGAATAAGACATTACAGGCATGATTAATATCAAGTTGTCATGACAAAGACATCTCAATCTCAACTTTACTGTCCAAATGACAACAGTCATAAATGGCTCCTTTATGTTTATGACAGGTGTCATGACATGGTTATGACAGTATAATGACAGGTTTATGCACACCCCTTATCAAAAATTACACTGAATCAAGAGAAAAAATAAACTAAAACAAGTGGAAGAGCATTAAAGATGTCATATGCCTGACTAGTATTACGTACAATTATGGTGTAAAAAAAACAATACAGGTTAGAATCAAGCTTCTCCACTTCTGACCCGCACGCTTCCTTTTATTGATCCACACCAGCGATAGATTGGAAAGCCCTGCCATGTCCTCTGGGTCCCAGACGGTCTTTTCTCTCCACACTTCGTCTAGCAGCTGATTTTATGAAGATCATGCAAGTGCCTTTCTCACCTTGACTTCGAGCCCAGATTGATTTCTCCATGCTTCTCTTTTCTCCCTGCATTGTGTCTATCGATTATTTGTACGCCGCGAGTGCGCCGAGAAAACCGCGGCCCAGCGAAATTCTAATCAGTTTATATAAATGTACATTCATTGTTCTGCTCAGTCATGAAGAGGAGGAGGAGGAGGAGGAGTGGAGTGTGGAGTGGACTGTCTGGATGACAACACAAGAGTGGGAGAGGAGAGGAAGAGAGGAGGAGAAAAGAAGAGGAGAGAGAAGAGAAGAGAAGAAGAAAGAAGAGAGGAAGAGGAGGAGGAGAATAGAAGAGAGCAGAGGAGGGAAAAGAAGAGGAGAAAAAAGAAGAAAGAAGAGAGGAAGAGGAGGAGGAGAATAGAAGATAGCAGAGGAGGGAAGAGAAGAGGAGAAAAGAAGAGAAGAACAAAGAAGAGAGGAGGAGGAGAATAGAGGAGAGCAGAGGAGGGAAGAGAAGAGAAGAAGAAAGAAGAGAGGAGGAGGAGAATAGAGGAGAACAGAGGAGGGAAGAGTAGAGGAGAAAGGAGGAGGAGAATAGAGCATAGAAGAGAGGAGGAAGAAGAAGAAGAGAGGAGGAAAGTGATGAAGAGACAATAGAAGAGAGGAAAAAGAGGATAGAAGAAAAGTGAATAGAAGAGGAGTCAATGCACTTTAAGTAAGAAGGGTTCCAAAAGGGTTCTTCTTGAAGGACTGAGGTTCTACTCAGGACCCATTTGCTTCTGAAGAACTTTTTTTTTTTTTTAAGAAAAATTTCATCAAGGGTTCCATTAAGAACCCCTTTTTTGGCAACAATATGCAATCAGTGGAATTCAGTTATTCTTTTTTTCCTCGTCTGTAGAACAATATGGTTCTAGTAAAGTAGAACCCTCAGAATATGTGAGGGTCATACATGAAACCCTTGTAAAATATATTTTTAGATCCCCTGGGTGAGTTTGAGAAGAAACCCTTGGAACAGAAAATGGTTCTCAGAACCCCTTGTGTGGGTTCCAAATAGAACCCTTGGAACAGAAAAGGGTTCTTGGTAGAACTCTGTGGGTGGGTTCTTGTTAGCACCCTTAGAAGATGGAAAGGTTGTGGATAGTACCCCCAGAGAGGGTTCTATGTGGAACCATTAAATCACAGAAGGGTCTCTGCAGAAGCTGTCATAGTGGGGCTCTTTCAAGAATGTTCTATGACCCTTTATGTTGGATTCTAAGTAAAACCCTTGGAATAGAAAATGGTTCTTGATATAGTTCTCACCCTGGGTGGGTTATAGATGAAACCCTTGGAAGAGAAATGGATTTCAGTGGAATGCCCTGTGTGGGTTCCAAATAGCACCCTTGGAATATAAAA
>JAJHUR010087092.1:0-65286 GCA_027495735.1 Lutjanus campechanus | reverse complement strand
GATACGATGAAAAATCTCACTGGGTTAATATTTTGTGAAAGCACCAGTAGTCATCCCCACAATATAGTTGCAATATATATGTATATATGTATATATATATATATATATATGTATATATATATATATATATATATATATATACACATACATACATATATGTATATATACATATATATATATATATACATACATACATATATGTATATATACACACATACATATATACATATATATATATATCGATATTGAGGTATCTGGTCAAAAACAAAAATATTTATATTTTTGATATTTGCTTTGGTTCATATTGCGCAGCAGGAAATGAGTTAACATTTTGCTATGATGGTTGTCTCTTCAGTCAGTAGTCCTTGTGTGTCACATATGTTGGTAGGATGAGGGTTAAAACAATCATTTTGTATTACAGTTTTGATATTTTGCTTTGAGTTATATGGTAGGACTATTCCTACAAACAACAACAATTATAATAATATTTCACCCAGAAACAGATGTTAAAATACTGATTCGCACTTAACATTACAATTCCAAACCTACAGTGTTTGGTGCCCTTGGAGATGTCCATAATGGAAGAAGATGGAAGAGGACTTCAGTCCTATTCTGTTCTCTGCCCTGACAGCCATGCTATTATGTGAAGATCATATAAACAGCCATCTGATTGAATCACTTGCTGTTACTAAGGAGATCTGGGAGACTGGCTCAGATGCTGTTGGCTATGGCCAAATGAAAAATCTGTATTTTAATAGTGTGGAGCAAAACAATAATTAAAGAAATGTCTTGTTAATGGATTTCTATGATGATCAATATAGACAATGGTTACATGTTGCTGAAAGGAACAAATAATAATAATTTATATGTTATATTTATATGTAATATCCAGTAAAGAAAATGAAAGATTGTATTTACAATACAATACAGTTTTATGTATTGCACCATGTAGCCCAAGAGACAGGCTCGTGAAACGCACTTGCACATCCACAACAAAAGGGGAAAACGGATGGGAGGGGAGTCTAGTTGGTGACAAGCTGCTCCAGCGGTGGAGGAGATTTCTGTGCAGGTGTCCTTGGCTTTTTTTCCCTTATTTTCCTGACACCTCGGAGACAAGACCCGACCGTAAGTAGCCTAAGACTGTTGAGGAGGAATCAAAGCTGATAAAATAATAAATGTTTGATCTGCCATGAAATCCGAAAAGAGCAGCGGAGGAGAGATATGCTCGTCTGGATGAGAGACCCCCGCTGGGTGAAGACACGCAGCGTATGTTAGCTGAGCCGTGAAAGCTCGCTGCCATTGACTGGAGCTGAGGCTGAAAATGGGAGCAAAAGGATGAAAACCCGAGCGCAGAAGAGACAGTGAGCATCCTCAAGCAAAAAAAACAAAAAACAAAAAACATCGCATCACTGACCATTTCGAGGTATTATACATCATTTGCAGATTAGCAGTCCGCGGTATTTGCCACTGTCTGGACAGTCTCAGTCGATGCTTGAACGGTGGCATTTATGGTCGCCAGGCAAATTCCAGTTTTCATTGTGCAGATGTGGAGCTGCAGGAAGAATAAGGCCTGCTATGTGGGTGAAACGTTCAGGGATTAATCACTGATCACGACGAATCAGTGTTGATCATCTCCAGCATCACAGGCAATACTCAAAGATGCGTCTACTGCACGGGTTTCACATGTAATGGATGATGTATGCCATGTTAGGTGAGATGCATATGAAAATAATGACAGATGCATGTTGAATTTTGCAGCTGAAATCCACTGAATAAGGAGCAGCTACAACAGCTTATTGTTGTGGACATGGGGTGTAGTGGTAAATACAGAAACAAATTGTGTTTCCCCTCAATCAGTGAGGGGCACCCTTGTTACCAGGGGCGGATTTAGTCATTTTGAGGCTTAAAGGATAACTTCGGTATTTTTCAACCTGGGCGCTATTTCCCCATGTGTATGTGTGTGTATGATTGATTGGTACAATTCGTTTTAAAATTGGTTCAGTATTGAGGGAGGCAGCCGGCAGCCGCGAAACGAGTTATAATGGTAGATATGAGGGCAAATATGTCCTGTAAAAGTTTGTGCATTAAAAGTGCTTTTTTTCGCCACAGTCCGGCTCAGATTGCCAGTGTAATCTCTGTCAACAGCATGCAAAGCATCTCTCTTAACCCTTCACTTCCTCTGGGCTGTGTGACGACATCTCGTGGGATCTTTGCTTGTTGAAGAATGTCTTCATTACAGTGAGTGGGACAGCTGTTTTCTTTACTGAGGTGTGTTTGGTGAAGTGTTTCGGGATTTGATGTCTTCTCTTCTTGTGCTGGCAGTCATCTTGGGAAAAGTGTGCACTGCAGACCTGATGGTCTGCATGGCGCAGTGTCTGGACAGGAGTGTTAGCATCCAATTGTAGCACAATTAGCCTAAACTTCAGCATGTTGCTGTCCAACAAAGGCAGCCCATGAAAGCTTATTCTGCAAAGCACAAACACAAACCATTATTTTCAATAGCTGCAGTAAAACTCTCAACTGAACTCCGGGACAACTAACTCCGGCTCTCAGCATGACTCCTCTGTTTTCTTGCGGCAACAAACAAAGATTCCGCGAGATGTCGTCACACACAGCAAGCAGTAAATGAAGCATGCTGTTGACAGAGATTACACTGGCGATCTGATCCGGTCTGTGGTGAAAAAAAACAAACACTTTTAATGCACAAACTTTTACGGATGTATTTGCCCTCGTATCTACCGTTATAACTTGTTTCACCGCTGCCGGCTGCATCTGCCTCGCTCAATACTGAACCAATTTTAAAACGAGTTGTACCTATCAATCATACACACACATACACATGGGGAAATAGGGCCCAGGTTGAAAAATACTGAAGTTATTCTTTAAGGCATGGGGCCCTCCTCATCCCTTGTTCTCAGCCCTTTTTGATCCTTGAATACATACTAATAAAAAAAAAAAACACTTCTATTGATGGTGGAGTGCAGAAGCAGGAGAAAGAAGCTGTTCTTAAGTCTGGCAGGGGTAGTAATGTATTGCTGCTCAGACGGCAGCAGGGTGAGCAGACAGTATCTGGGGTGGGTACTCTCTTATGCTAAATAATAAGTCATAAAAATCAACTTTTATTGATGGTGGAGTGCGGGTGATGAATTGAGGAGTTGCATAGCAGGATAAAAGCTTCTCAGAAGTCTGGCAGCAGATACCTCTGTACCTCTTTCCAGATGGCAGCACGGTGAACAGGGTGTGGCTGGGTGGGTACTGTCTTTTACTAAATAAGTCTTAAAAATAAACTTTTGTTTATGGTGAAGTGCGGAGGATGAATTAAAAAGCTCTTGCCAAGTCTGGCAGTGGATACTTCTGTAACTCTTTCCAGACAGTAGTAGGTAGGCTGAACCTGAGGTAAGCACAGGCATGGGGCCCTCCACATCCCTCATTCTACTGCATCTCTATCCTTGAATAACTAATAATTCATAAAAATAAACCTTTATTTAGGGTGAATTGAGGATTTGCATAGCTTCAGGAAAGAAACTGTTATTAAGTCTGACAGCGGATACTCCTGTATCTCTTTCCAAACGGCACCAGGTTGAACAGACTGTGGCTAGGGTGGGTGCTGTCTTTTAGTATCCTCCCATTTCCTCCTTTTTTCAGCACCACTGGAGCAGATTCGCTTAATTTTTCCACAGTCTGCACTAGGGATGAAACAATTATTGGTTTCATGATAAGCCATGAAAAAATTTTAATGATTAGTGTTATCGTTTCTATTTTTAATTATTGTAATAACCGTATTTGATTGCTGTGCTTTGAAAACTCCAAGACAGATGCAGCATGCAAAGGGGATTTGTTTTGCATCAGTGAAAACACTGACATCTCAAAGGACGTGATGCCATTTCAAATCAATGAGATGTTTTCAATATAAAAATTGGCAAAATGATTTTAGTATGTGTATCAGTATTTTTAACGTATTCAGCACATTTTAACTATTCCACAACAATGCTGATAGCCATGACCATTTTGTTCACTATAATCATGATATGAAATTTTCATACCATTTCCCTTGGTAGCTTGGGGCCTAAGGTAATTCCTGCCTTTTGCCTAATGGTAAGTCCCCCCTGCTTAGATGAGTAAACTCAGTCTCATTTCAAAGAGGTGGATAAAGTGAATTTACTTGGGTTTGCCACCATTACACCCCTGGCTGTGATCCTGATAAGCAAACAAAACCTGAGCTGTTTTTCTCTTCTGTCATTCAGCCGATGATGATGGGGCTAACCTGACACTCTGCTGGATGTGAAGCCACACATGAACTTACTGGCCCTGCTGTCATCGGACAAACGATGCAGAGTTCCCAGGTGCTTGGTATGGCAACAAATTTCACAGATGTTCCCTGGGAGCCTGGTCTCACCGGCTCGAGTCGAGACCCGGGATGGTCGTCCATCGCTAACAGTGTGGTGAAAATGGTGCTCATCTCTCTCATTGTGTGTGTGTCCTTGTTCGGGAACGTGGTTGTTCTGCTGGTCTTTCAAAGGAAACCTCAGCTCCTTCATGTGGCCAACCGCTTTGTCCTCAACCTCCTCTTGGCAGACCTCCTCCAGACCATATTAGTCATGCCTTTTGCCATCGCAGCCACTGTGCCAGGTGTGTGGCCCCTGGATGCCCGACTGTGCCAGGCTCTGGTGGTGCTTATGCACCTTTTTGCATTCGCTGGAGTCAACACCATCATAGTCGTCTCTGTGGATCGCTACCTAGCCATCATTCACCCTCTGTCCTATCCCACCCGTATGACCCCTCACCTGGGCACCAACCTGATCATCCTCACCTGGGTATTCAGTTTCCTGCAGAGCACTCCTCCCCTCTACGGCTGGGGGGCCATTGACTTTGACCACCATCACAACGTCTGCTCAGTGGTGTGGTCCTCTAGCCTGTCCTACTCTGCAGTAGTGTCCACTTTCTCCTTCTGGCTGCCGGTGCTTATCATGTTGGGATGTTACTGGATGGTATTCAGAGCAGCTCGGAGGCAGAATGCACTTGTGCACCCCATACAGACACAATCTTACTCCCAGCCCTGCCCGCAAGAGTTCCAGGGACCAAGCAGTCCACAGCGGCAGCCCCAGCCCCAACCCCAGCAGGCCAGCTCACCTGATGGTCCCTACTCAGCCAGGGGGTACCCTGTTCGAGTTCGGCACAGACGTTTCCATTACCATTGCAAGGCAGCTCGTGTAGTATTTGTGATCATGGCTTCATATATCCTCAGCATGGGGCCTTACAGCATACTGAATACTATATCTATGAGTGCCAGAGCAGCCGTACCCCCCTGGCTATCCTCCCTTGCTCTCGTGCTCTTCTTTTTGCAGTGTTGCCTCCACCCGTACATTTATGGTTACATGCACCGCAGTGTGAGGAAGGAATTCCTAGCGTTGCTCTGTGGGATGTTCTGCAAACAGGGCCGTCCCAGCCAGAGCTCTGCCGTGGAGAGCTGCTTTACAACCACAGAGGGACGTATTGGTGCCCACTCTCACTTGCCCAGCCTGACTGCTCGAGTCTTTCCCCTGCGGACGTGGGAAGAGTGCACAACGTCCTCCTCTCCCACTTGTGAGAGGAAGTCAAGGGACAGCCGTAAAGATACCACCTCCACCAGCATCAGCTCCGAGAGGGAGCTCACAGTCCACAGCAAACGAAGCACATAAAACTGCCTTGAGGATTCATCAGAGAAATCATATTTGCTCTTGTACTTGTAATACAGTGTGTTGACATAAAAGTTAATATGCCTTCTTGACAACAGGGTTGTTCATTCTGAAGTTGCTGACATTAGGAACAGTATTACTTGATCACAAACATTTACTATTTTGTTGTAAGGTTGATTAAAGGACCAGTGTGTCAATTTATGGGGATTAATTGTCAAAACATGGCTGAAATTGATTATAATAAGTATGTTTTCATGAGTGTATAGTCACCTGAAAACAAGAATCATATTTTCATTTCACCCTACCAAGGGTTCCTTCCATGGTGGCTGCCTTGTTGCACCACCATGTTTCTACATTAACCCAGAACTGACAAACCAAACATTTGCATTCTGCAAACTCACCACTAGATGCCACTACATCGTATACTCTGGTTCTTTAAGTGATTAACTTGATATATATGTTTTAAAAATGACTTGGTGCATTCATTGTTGCATAATGAATGTATAATGTACTGGCTGCATAAAAGAAATCATAACAATGACTATTCCTTTATGTCCACTTGGTCAAAGTTTGACAAACACATTGTTTTTTGAAGGTTTTATATGTAAATGCCATTTTAAGAGCACATGTGTTTGTGCAGCTGTTTTGTCTTTACAAACCACCATTACTATTTAAAATTGTTGTATTAGTTACTGTTACTTAAAATTGACATTTAAAGACACAGTGTGTAAGATTTACAGGGATTTTGTGACAAGATATGGCAGAAATTGAATATAATATTGATAAGTATGTTTTCATTACTGTATAATCACCATGTTTCTGCAGTAGCACAGAACAAACATAATAAACACTGGCTGCACTGTTTGCAATCTACAAGCTAACTGCTAGATTCCACTAAATCCTACAGGCGGGTCCTTTACAGGTCCAGTGTGTAGGATTTAGGGAGATTTATTGGCTGAATGTCGCATAAATAGAATAAAGTACTCATTAGATATAATTAGTGTATAATCACCTGAAAGTAAGAATCGTGTTTTCCTTACCTTAGAATGAGTCCTTTATATCTGCAGAGGACGCAGGCCGCCATTTTTTGCACTGCCATGTTTCTACATTAGCTTAGAATGGACAAACCAAACACTGGCTCTAGATACAGCCTTTCACGTTTTGTACGGGTTTTGCGGTCACCGTAGGTTTTCTTAAAGACAAGGTTTTTGCAATCTGCAAGCTCACCACTAAATGCCACTAAATCCTACACACTGGTCATTTAAATCAATCTAAATTTTAAAAAAGATTAAAGCTAAAATAAATCCTGAAGCTACAATTCAGTGTCTACAGGTCTATTATAAATCCAACTGGATCTTTTTTTTTTTAACTTAGACTTGACGTATCAAGATAGAACTTGTTATATTGAAACAAAGCATTTGGTTTTCTTACCACTTTGCTCTAATTATGGGCCATAGGTGTCTCTGATCTGTATTGATCTGCAGTATCTGCACAATTACTCGATCTCCTTTAAACTTTCTGTGTGTTGTATTCTCTGTGATCCTGCCTGAGGGCGCAGGATGTTCTGTCCTTGTGTTAGTGCAAGCAAGCTTCGCCTCCAACTGATGAACTCAGGGTATGCCTGTGGAAACATTTATATAGTGCCGACCCCTGTTCAACAAGTGAACATATGTGTTTACGTCCTTGTCGCAGTAACTGTTCTTATAGTCTCAAAGCACCTTTTGAGTAAACGAGTAGAGTAGTGATTTATTGTGCTTGCCAGTTACAGAACATAAGAGCTGGTGACTCCCTCTGTCTGATGGGATGGCCACATTGTCTTAGCATCTTCGTTTCCTTGAACTCTAGCTCAACCGAGGTAGAGATTTTGTGTCTTACTGTATATTTGGACTCAGTATTTGCTGCCTTTGCAATGTCAGCCTTTCTTTGTGGAAGCACGGTATTTTTGCTTAAAAATACAGTGCATAGAGAGCAGGGTATGATAAAATAAAAAAAAAAAAAGTGGACTCCTTGCACAGGTTATTTAACGTAGGCTGCATGCCGCAAGATCTTATGTAACAGATTTCTTACAGTCCACTGATGTAGGCCTAGCTTTGTGAAGATACCTCCTGATACAGTATTTGTAATAGAAAAACCTGTATGTTCAAAGCCACGGCGAGGATGAGGACTTACGTAAGTGTTTTATGCTTGCGGTGACTCATCTTAAAGTAAGGCAGCCTGTTTGATTGGAAGGCTGATGTGTTGCCAAAAGATGTCATAGGTGAATCAAAACAATATGTGCATTATTTGAAAAGTGTGTCCAGTTCTCATTTTGTCAATTTTTTTAAACGTTTTGGGGAAAGAGAAAAAAATAATATAGCAGAATGAGCCAGGATGCTCACAGTGTATTATTATCATGATTATGATTATGATTGTGATTATTATTATTATTATTATTATTATTATTATTATCATTATTATTGTGATAGGTTTCTGGGAAACAGTTCACAACTTAGCAGACCTTGTCACTGGAGAAATCCATACTACAGTATTAAAATGACAATCAAACTTGCATAAGTTTGTTTTGCTCTGTACAGGATAAAGGGGTACAGTACAGTATGTAATGAAATGTATCATCAAATAAGAGAAAATAATATTTTAATATATTAAGTGCTTTAAAAATACACATTTTTGTGATTTCTATTGTGCTTTTGTATTATTTCTGGTTTCGTTATCCAACATCAAAAGTTGTCTGTTGTTTAATAAAAGTGAATTAATTGTATTATGTGTACAATTTTCTATTCATTTTTCATATCAAACACTTACTTGAAGCTACGTTGACAATAGGTGTGCATGGGTGTGTCAGGCTTTGTTTGATGGGTTAATCAAACAATGCCTGGCTTTCATCATAATGAGCAGGATCTTCTCAGGTGTTTGCATTTGAGGCAACATCCTGTACGGCATCTAAGTGACGCGTTAATGAATGAAATTCCGGAAGTCAAATTGAGACCAAAGAAATGCATGAATGAGATCTAAACTGATTTAAGGACAGTTTTGAATCCTTAGCTTTTAAAATACTTAGATGAATAAGATTTAAACAAAAGATGACAATTCCTAATTTGAGGTTTTTGTGTATGTACGTTCTACATTTTGAAGCCAGTATAAAAAAAGGCTGTAAACTGTAATTATTAAATTAACACTCATGGCACACTACACTGCATTTGTCTGCATAAATACTCACAAGTAACACTTTATGGTCAGGGTATATGAATTATTAGAACTTCATGCACAAGAAAACATATTCATTCATGTAGTACTTCATAAACCGTCAGGAATGTTCAAGGATTAACAGCATCTCATACATGACTTAATGCAAGAACAACATTTTAGTTAATGCATCAGGTATATATTTTTTTATCATGATCATGATTTCTGAGTTAATAATAATGATGTTCATGTCTTCTTCATAAGTAAGTCAGCAATTAAAGGGATGGGGGGAAAAAGCCTGACCAGTCACAGAGTGCTCATGTACTGTATTGTACGGTTGTAATGATTAATTAAGCATTACTTCTTCATGACGTTTAAGGCCTTTCAAATAGAGTCAGTCCTTATCCATAACAAGGCATCATGTGTTTGGAAAAAAATACAAATGCAAATTAGATCATTTTGGACTCCATTTCAGTTATCATGAATAAATCATGTATGCATGAGCAACAAATGGTTAAAGCATGTGATTTCACAATAGTTATTATGGCACTGTTAATCACATTATCACCACTTTATTTGAAAGGCAAAAACATTACGAGGCAATGAAAAAGTAAGGTTTAGTTAACAATCACAACTATTGGAATTCAGCAGAATACATGAATACTGCTGTGACTGGTCAGCTTTTTGGCCTGTCCCTTCAACTGCAAACTTACCTATGAAGAGGACATAAACATTATTAATAACTCAGAAATTATGATGATTGTATGAGATGCATGAGATACAGTTAATCCTTGTACCCTTCCTATAAAGTGTTACTAAACTTTACTCTCCCGACACTATATTCTCTAAGCATGCTTTGTTTTGTGTTTTGGTTTCAGCCAAGCCAAGCACAAAAAGTAAAAAAAAAAAAAAAAAAGAAAAAAGAAAATCCAATTGTGTGTAAAAGTTAGTGTATGCATTCTAGTGGCTCCAGGAAAAAAAACATGTGGCCTTCAATTTGAATTAATTGCATTTATTTGTAAAAATGTTATCACCTTGGGTGATGACTCCACACTGCTCAAAGTAAAAGGCAGCAGTGTTTTATGTCATTAAACTTCAGCCAACCGCTTATTAAAATCTAAAAGGGTGCATCTCATTGGTGCATATGTACTTAATCTGTAAATTCATGGTCTGTGTTATGATAGCTAAGTGAGAATCTCTCCTGTGGCCAAACAAGTCAGGTATGTCATTGGGAGATCAACCTTCATGTGCAATATACTGTAGCTGTAGCATCTTCTATGATACAGATGTGCTTCTTAACCAAGTGTATCCTTTGCCTCTATGCAAATGTAAATGTAGTCATCAAATACAAAAGAATGGACATGTATCATAGTAATGTCAGTGTTTTATATACTTTCTGGACTACAATACAGGCTGATATTTAAGATTTATAGCCCCATTTTTACCTTGAAAAGAAGAAAGAAAAAAAAACTCCTACAGAAGGATCTATAATGGTGACAATCTTTAAGTAGCATTCTCTCACACGCGCTCTCTATACAGTATATGTACACACATTTTTTTTCATCATTACATTACAGGTAATGAAAAACAAAACATTTAGCCATAAGGGAATAGAAAAGCAAAATACAGAACATTTTACTTTCTTTAGAAAATTAAAAATAAAAACATTTCAGCTTTTCCTGTTAACCCACCAAAACAGACCGCTCACGAAGACAGATCGTTTGAACCCACACTGATTCTCAAGGAGCCACTCAAATTATTACTGGTCAACAGTGAACACAAAATTATATATATTTTTTAAAAAGAAAACAACAGCAACAGAGGTTTAAAGCACAAAAGAGGACGGGCTCTGCTCTTCGGGTCGTTTCTATGATAAGAGATGGTTTCAGTTCAGGTCCATTCAGACCTCTTTATCACACGGCCTGCAGCACTGAGGAGGCCGGTGCTGCGACAGCAAGGAGTCAGTCTCTCCCTCAGTCCTCTAGTCCACCTTGACCACACTGTAGATCTTATTTACAAACCAGAAGCAGGCGAAGAAGCCAATTGTACCTGAGGACAAAAGACAGGTTAGAGCATGGGTCGGCAACCTGTACTATCAAAAGAGCCACACATCTGGAGCTGCAGCCAAAAATGGCTATTTTCTGGCTTTTTGTCTTTTTTTTATCTGGCATCCATAAGCTAGCCTGGAGAGACAAAATTTACAGGAGCTGAGCCACAGACATAGGCTAAGACACATTTTTATCAATGAAATTAGGGCTGCAACTATTAATTATTTATTTATTACATTTATGTCAACTCACAAAAAGTAACACAGGAAACACATATAACACAAAAGCCAAGCAACCACATTGACAACTTTAAAACATCCAAGTGGGACTAGCAACATTTGGAAATTCAATTTAATTTAATCAATTAAATTAAATCATTTTAACGCCAAATCATGATGGGCACTTTGTAGGTAGAGCCGTTCTAGACTGCACTCTTACCAAATACAAGTGAAGCACAAAAGGCTAAAAGACCCTGAAGTTAATGTGCTTCAGGAGCACAGACACAAACCATAATCAGTGTGTCGAATTTGTTGCTGGAAAACCAACTTCCATCCATTAACAGCATGAAAAATAACTTTTGACAGGACTGAGACTGCAATCTCCACAAGACAGCAAAAACTCCAGCGGCGCTTCAGTTTGTCAGAGACAGAGAGAGGGAGAATATTCTCCCCCAGTGCCAAGAAGCCAGATTGATCAAAATCCCGGATCAATTCATGTGGGTTTAAAAGTCCTTTCTGACTTCTCAATGGGGGCCACGCAGCCC
Organism: Lutjanus campechanus; assembly: GCA_027495735.1. Lineage (NCBI taxonomy): Eukaryota > Metazoa > Chordata > Actinopteri > Lutjaniformes > Lutjanidae > Lutjanus > Lutjanus campechanus. Next base: position 53,617 of record JAJHUR010087092.1, on the reverse strand, counting down.
AATCCCGAATTAAGTTGTGATCAAAGTTGGGATGAGGTGAAAAAGACAGACAAGAAAATAAAAACTTTAAAAATGGGGAATGAGAGAGATTAGGATTATTTAGATCACAACTGGAAGCAAGGAGGGAAACTTATCATCTTTTCCTTGAATCCTTGGATTACTTCTTGGTGATAATCTTTTGACATCTCGTCCCCTTGCTACTTACAGCTCTGACTTAAGATAGTGTCAAGCAGTGCTGCAGTGACAAGCAGGGCTACAGGCTAACTTTTATCTGGCCTAATGACAGTAGAACACCAGAAAAAAGTGCCATCATCTGACATCTTGGTGAGCAGTGTATTTCTGGGCGGCATAAAGACTAGGCTGTTATCTAGTCCTGTGTATTATCCTTGTTCTCCACACACTCCTACTAGACTCATTTGAGTGGGTGTGCAAGAGAGCTGGACAGGCCAGGAAGAGTGCTGTTACCATGTCAACATGTGTCAATCTTTGTCTCCTTTAACATGGAGACCAAAGCGGCAACAATGTTCTGTTCATCCTAGCTTTGAGATAGTGTGTGTGGTACATGGATCTCCACAACCTGAGTCACACAGCTGGATTTTAAACGCAAAGCACAGAGAGGGGGTCTTAACAACGACGGTCAGGAATCCTGACTGCATATAGACTTATTACCATCCATGGCAACGAGTGGAAGCACTGCCTGTATCTTTTGATCTACAGAAAGAAAGAACAAAAAAGGGAACTCCCTGATAAACCTAGGCTCCCGCTTGTCAAACTGCGAACCACAGACAGTAAAGCTGACCCAAATAACTCTGCAAAACTAGATCTGACCAAGAGGGACTTTGAACATTCTAGTCTCGTTTCTCACAGTCTATCTGATTTTCATTAAACTTTAAACAAAAATGACAGTTCAAATGGGCCGCTTACAAATAGATGCTCTTCTACAGCATGTGACAAGATTCTTCTGTACTGCCAGTATAGTAATAAAAAGGCTTGGCTTTGACTTAACGATAAAGAAAAAAATGTTGCACAACAGTGTGGAGTGTTTCCTGGTGTTCTGTGTCATAGGAACAGGATGGAGGTCCTGAATCTTCAGCATACATTTGAGTTGATGTTGGGTGGTACTACAAACAATGAGCAAAGCAAACACCACCATTCATACCTACAAACTACACACCTTCTTCTGCCTGACTTAATAGTTTTTATAGTTTCTTCACTGATCATAAAAAGTGAGATTGCAGTGAATGGATAGAATGTATAGGGTAAAGATCTATTAAGCCCGCTTGCAACTTCTAGGTCAAATTAAAAAAACAAAACAAACAAAAAAGAAACTATACAAACACAAAATCCAGGAAATGTTGCTTAATGTGAGTTTGTGCATACAACCTTGGGAAAAACCTAAAGCACTCTGTCTTCTAGAAGCGCACAAAGAAAAGCCATACATAATTTAAATGTACCTGAGTATCATGACCGATCTTTCTGATTTCTGATTCTGATATCTTTACATTGGTTGATAATCAATTCCATGTTCAAGGAAAATATCAATCTATATCGTCATCTTTACTATACACTTTTATTTTGAAATCCCCATGATACGTCTGTCACAAATGTCTGGAGGAGTTCAGTCATAAAGTTGTTGAATCATAATTTAGATGCTTTTTGTGATTTGTCATAAGTTTAAATAAATGTGTTAAATGGACACATGACATCATCTCATCATGATCGCAGACCTCTGAATTGGATAGAATCCAAATTGTATCTTGGCAGAGTTTGTGATATCAGCAAACACTGAATCGTTGTCCAAAGAATCATACCTCAATCAATAAATTTAATCTGTGAGCAAAGGCAAACAAACAGACCTATGTGTACTGACTCTCAGCCTTCATTGGAAAGAAAAACTACATCATCCTTTTTTTGCTGTGTGACGTTTCTTCCGATAAAGCTGCTTGTTACATAGATGACGCTTTTAATTGGAAGCCAATCAGATTTGCTGATATTGAGTTATTGAAGCACATGTGTGACCTGCTGCTCCCAGAGGAAGTTGCAAAAAAACATCAGTGATTTTGGTTTCCTCAGAAGACAACATTTTTTGCATATTTATACTCCTGTTTTTGAAAAGTACTCTTTTCTCTTGTTTATCAAAATTGAACAGATGGATGTTTTGAATGAGGCGTATGTTAGAATATTACTCGAACTAGAAATACTTTTTCTTTTAAAAACAAAATATGAGTTTAAGCATGCTAGCAAATAGACCACATACTGCATAAGTACAGTAGCCACACAGTATGATTCATTGCAATGGCATAAAACAAGATATTTTGTATGCAGTTTATATTATTATCATGTTAAATAGACAATAAATATGCATGATTAGCTTCATTTATTTTTAAATCAACATTTCCACCTAGTAGGCTTAAAAGAAAAAATGAACACTGTTTGCTATAGAGGTAAATGAGTATAGCTAATTACTTATCTGTATGATTATTTATACTTTTCATGCTATGTTAGAGGACCACATGAGCTATAGATAGAAGGGCTATATTAATCTCTATTTTTTCAAATAAACTGAGCTCACCAATGAAAGCAACCCATGCAACCTGATCCTGGTAGCATAGTAATGTTTCAAGACAAGCAGGAAATCATTGCTGCTGCTTAAAGAGCTCCCATAGCACTTAACTCAAAGACTCACCTGTGAAGAGGAAGAAGATGAGGACCATAATCATCGTGTATCCAAAGTAGAGGATGGTGCTGGCAGCTCCAATAATTTGCAGCTTTGAGAAGAAGTAATGCACAGCGTAGATGAACAGATAGACTGCAGTGAAGCCGCTGGTCAGGAAGGAACGCCACCACCAATGGTAGTCCTGGACACAGAGAGCAAAAGATGTAATTAAGAAATGTCAACTGAAATTTGGAGCAGACTGAAAATGCAGAAATAAAAAGCCATACTGATGTTGACTGAGTAAACCTATGCAGAAACATGACATAAATGGGAAAAAAGGTGTTTTGACCACAAAAATCACAGAGAAATCTCTGTTCATTATGCCCTGATGAGTAAAGTTGAGACAAAAAACTTGGCTCTGTTTGGGCAGACAACCTGAGTCATGTCACAGTAATAATCAGCCATCTCAAAGCACTAACAAATCTAGCTAGCTTAAAAAACTGAACGAAACCATTAGCTGCTGCTGGCCTTTGAAATGATGAGTGCCTCATCTTAACCAGCAGCCTCTCAGGTGGGAGGGAAGACGAGAGACAACCTGTATAAACTTTTCTCTTATAGTGTATCGTTCCCAATGAGCATGGTGGGATAAGTAGGTAAATATCAGTTGTGTAAATTGACTGATTCAGCAACATGTATGTTTATTCCCTTTTAGGACTGAATTTAATGTTAGTAGGCTACAGAAAGTTAGCAATTAAATTAAATTCACGGAGCTGAACTTATGGTAAACATCTAGCAGCAGGCCATACTGCGATTTCGATAAAATTTCGACCAATTACTCAATATTACACTGTGAATTTATTTTTAAGGTGAAGTGATTCATTTTTCCTCAAGTTTTATATATAAGACAAAGTCCCCTGAACATGTAGGTACCTCAGCACACAGGTGGAAGTAGCAGAGCAGAATTGTGGCCTCAGAGCAGGTGATGAGCAGAATAATGAAAACCAAGAAGAGGAATCCAAACATGTAGTACATCTGATGAGACCTGAAAGACAAAAAGTCAACATGTAGCAAACTCCTCCTTTGCTGTAGTAAGTGCTAACAGGAATTGCAGGTCAATCTTGACAGACAGCATTCTTGTCTTCTTACCAAATGCTGTTGAGGATGAAGAAAAGCTGGATGAAGATGCAGCCAAAGGGCAGGATACCACCCATTACAATGCCAGGGATTGGCTTTGTGAAGAATGACTGCTCAGGAATCTGACGGGGGATCTGGTTTGTCCGCACTGGTTGCTCAATTGCCTGTGCAGGAGCAGAAAAACAAGAAATGATTTAAAACTTAACTCAATCAATAATTTAAATCGTAGCAAATTAACGAACTGGGAGGCCTAACTCACAGCCTTCTTGAATCCAAAGTAGGCACCAACGAAGGTGAGTGGCACAGAGATTCCAAACCACAGAGCCAAAATGGCCACCAAAGTGCCAAAGGGGATAGCTGCTGAGGAGCCCTCCACCCAAAGGATCAGGTTCATCAGGAAGAAATCTGCAAACACAATGCTGGGGACGAGAGGTAGACAAAAGACAATGACACAGAGAAAGAAAATACATGTGAGATGAGGATATATGATGACGAGGGCATATGTGATTAAACATGTCACTCCAGGGCAGAAATGAGACAAATAAACAAAAGCTGAGATGCTTCAAGTGAACTTACCCTGGGCACAAGAGGGCTGTCAGCAAGACGTTCGTCTTCCACTTTTCACCTCCAAAAGCTGAGAACAGAAACAGAGATCGATGAGGATATCGTGGGAAGAAAGACCACCCCAACTGTAACACAGTTTGTGTTAACTCATTTGACTTTACTGAAACTTTGCTACAAAGTTTTGACTGGACTCTTACTTTTGTACAGGCGTGCAGACACGTAGCCAGCGGGCGTGCCCAGGAGAACCCAGAGGACCACAGCACACGTCATGAGAGCTCCTCTGTTGGCTGGTGACAGGAAACCCAGACAGGCCAGGACTACAGCAGACAAACAGTCATCAGTGCACTCATTCATGTGGCATACCAGCAGCATTGTAGAATAAACACTGAAATATCAATACAAATACTGTTGCAGTGTTTCTATCATTCTATTATTTTTATAACCACAAGTCTACTTTTTTTCCTTTATCAATTTTATTTTAAAGCCATAAAATACAACATTTTGCTAAGAAAAATGTTTTGAGTCAGAAACACAATTCCTTTCAATCATCACTTATGACCCACTAGAAGTGTGTAGAGGTGGCTATATCTGCAGAGAACCTGCCCTCTGCCTATATTTCTCATTATTTTGTTGTTTGGGATGCTTTACCAACCCAAAATGTTGGTTGACATCCTGGGAATGAAACACATTAATAAACAATCTTTCCTGTGCATTTACAAACAGCTTGGACAAATCTTATTGATTCCACGTTCTAAGTTCTTTATCTCTATATACAGACCTATATACTGGGAGGAAATTGTTACTTCTTCTGTTTATGTACATTTTCTTTTGTTTTTCTTTTACACCTGCTTTGACCAACATCAGTTTCCCATGCTAATCAAGCCCCTTGAATTAAACTGACTGCTTTCATGCTACTCATATCTGCTGTCCCTTCACTTCAGACTCTAAAACATTAAATTACCTTGACAGTATGCAGTTCTACATGCCTTTACGTGCATCTTTTCAGCCAATAATATAGTTCATCATATTTCAAAGGCTTTCGCAGATTTTCACCTTGTTCTGAACTACTTATTTTGACTTGAACATTTCTACTGTCTCGCTGGCTGTAGGGATGTCTGTTAGCATGACTGAAAAATAAAAGTATTCTTAGAAAATCAAACAAGATGTGTTTTCAATTCATCAATTCAGTTTAGTGTTCATGGTGGGTTTGCTCATTTGAGTTTAGTTTTAAAAAAGATTAAGTTTTAGTGTAGTTTTATTATTATTATTATTATTATTATTATTATTAGCATTATTATTACATGTAGATAATTATCAGGAGCAAGATTCAATAAGTTCAGAATAGGTATGACAACAATAGATGCAACTGACTCACATGTAGTAATCTCAGTCTCAATAAACATATGCACCAGCACCTCCTCGTGTCTCCTAAAATATGACCAAGTTGACAAAAACTAAAACTAAAGACTCCCTGCATATTTCTATTTGATTTCAGTTTTATAAGTACACAACATTGTTGTGGTTAGTGTTTTTTTCTTCTAAAGTTTTGTTTTTATTTTTATTTATGTAACTTAAAACAGTTTTTCACACTACATTTAGTTTTTAGTTTTAGTTGTGCATAAAAAATGTGACACTGTTGTCACTCCAGGAATGAAACTCTAAAACATAACATATTACAGCCTAATATATAACAGTCCTTACAGAGTGTGATGAAGGTCATGATGAAGATCTGGGTGCCCTGTCCGAGGAACACAGATAGCAACATGCCTTTCCTTGGGGGACGGAAAACATCACCGTGCACCTGCTTCCACCCTGACTCCTCCTGTGCATCCTCCTGGAGAAGGAAGCAAACAGCACCAGTCACAATCAAGGAAGTGCTTAACATTTGCAAATGACAAAAGTTAAAGATTAACCAACCACCAAGTTGTGAATATTACCTCACAGTGTGCTAGCAAAAGCAAAATAAGGTGAAGAGTGTGAAAAGTTGGTTTGACAAAAACTGTAAAATATGGTGTTAGAAACTCCCCAGTCAACTAAGTATAAGAAACTCCTTTAAATTTGCAATATCCACACCACATTTTACGTTCTGTCCTGATGTGTACTTTTGCCACAATTACGCACCCAAACACCTGATTTCAGAGCCACAGAAGATTTTGTTTGAAACGGTTTTGTTTCAATAAGCTTACATAGGGCAGAGAGGGTTTTCCTTTGGTTGATGGAAGCTTTATCAAGTCTGCCTGTAAAATGTGACAAAGTGTTTATAATCCTGGGTGTGATGGGTGATATATCTCACTGCAGAATTAAAGCATCAGCCATGTAACTGTGATAAAGATCACCAGTAAACAAAGCCTCAAATATCAGTGAGTTAAATGTTTCAGCTAAAATCTAATACTTTGATTATCTATGATAGGATATAGGACTGGGCAATATGGACAACATATGAAAAACCAGTGCAGGTGCCTGAACACAATGAGATTTTAGAAGAATTATCATCAGTAATGTGGACATACTGACTAAGTGGGTAAAGGCATATAATAGAAGTGATAAGTTCAGAAAATGAAATCAATTTACTGTAATGCAGCCTTTAAAACCAGGAAAAGACAACACTTATACTATATCACAATATCCAAAATCTAACAAGATATGTAGTCTCACATCATGATATTGACATGATATCAATTTGTTGCCCAGCCCTAAAATGATGAGAAATTTTTACAGTCACATTTACAAATCCAATAACATAACCTCAGTAGTGTATGGTCATCTAAAGGCTGCTCTCCTCAGAGTTCCCAGGAAGCTGTTGCTTGGTAAATAAAAGGTTTTCACCAGTATGATAGCAGCTACTTTGAACAACTCATTTGCATGGTGGCAACATGGTGGTTTGCAGTACACAAATGAGACAACAGCGAATGAGATCCAAACTGTACCCTTAAGAGTATAATCTGTTATCACTTTTTCAAACAACTGCACCTCGTCCCTAATTGAATGACAGTATCAAAATTTATCATCACAAAGATAAACCCCTTCAGATGAAGCATCTCATTTTCAAGAGGATTCAGTAATTGACTGCTACTGAGCAGTACTGATGTTTACTTAGCTACTTAATTGATTTTTATTTAGTCTATATTTTATCAGTGTTCCTTTCTACAATTGGTTGGCATATGTATGTTAAACTATTGAACATACGTTTAATATTGTATAATAAAGTTGTTTGTTAAAGAATACTGGCCTCTGAGCACCTTTGCATTGTCATATTAACGCACAAGCCACACAGAAAAGGTCTACTTTTAATTCACTATATTGGCCACTATATCAGTAATCTGTGAATTTTTCCCCTCTAAAATCTGTATCAGTCTCAAAAATCTCATATCAGTCAGGGTCTGCCTCACTTGTATTCTAGTGCAACGTATACACATCTGGATCAGCTCCAGCTGAGACAGAGCTCAACAGTGCCTTTACCTGGTCCACCTGGTTGTATCTGGCGATGTCCTTGTGCAGGGTTCTCAGCATGATCATGGCAACCATACCAGACAGGAAGAGGACAATGACCAAGGAGTTCATGATGCTGGAAAAACACACACAACATGCCATAGCATCAAGGCCCAAGCAGTTTTAGGGAGAGAGTGTTTCTGTGGTGCACAATGTGAAAATCCTCTTCATACCTAAACCACTGGATGTTGGTGTGAGGCATGGAGACCAGGATGTAGTCCCACCGCGAGGCCCACTTGATAGAGTTGTCCTCCTGTAAGAGGAAGTAGAATTATTGCAGAAAACATCACACACAAAATGTTCTTTTTCTCATTGTCATATGTATATTAAAATGTTTATGTATTCATTTCCATAACATTAGTCATTACATACGACAGTTTGGAGGCCTACCTCAAATGTGACAGAGTAGGTGTAAACTACTGACACATCACTGTCAAACTCTCCAGGGACCTCCATTGGGCTACCTCCTTCACAGGTTGGGTGGTCCACATCTGTATTTTTGATACTTTTGTCCACAAAACACACAAAATGCCTCATGTCAGATTATTAATCAAGCTAGTCTTAGTGAGGTAACAACATATGGTGGCATCATATAAATCTACTGTACAACCAAACACAATTACCTCTTCGGTTCCAGAGTGGCAGCCACCAGCCGAGCCCCTCTCCATCCTTCTGTCGTCCCGCTGTGGTAAGTGATCTTGATGTCGACATGGTTGAAGACGTAAAATGTGTTCTTTTTGTTGAACTCAGACTGAAAAAAAAAATTGTTTGGGTAAGATTAGGTTTTATTCATAGATTAGAAAATGCTGAGTTACTATATTTTTCTGGGACACCACTGACAAATTCAAGGCTCCCAGGAAACACAAATCACAACTCACATTGATAACACAAGCGTCTTTAGCTCTGCCATCTGTTGTAACCAGGCAGCCAATGGGGAAGCCCGGGTTGCAGTACTTCTGACCATCTTCCACATCGTAGCACCAAGTCACGGGCATGTTGTCAACGATCCTGAAAAATTATTGTTTTACCTCAACAATTTTCTTGAGAAATAAAGTCTGTGTCCATTTCTGTTTGCTGATAATTTTACTTGACTGCTATATTCTACTTTTCAAATTAATTTCAACATGTGAACATCAATAAGCTACAGACAGATTAAATGATAAATATCACTCAATAGTAAACCATTATTTCGCGTCTGAATTCTAGCAACAATCAATAAGTACTAGGCAATGAGAGTCGGAGTAGGGCGGGTCATAACATCACCATTGGGGATTTTAAAAAATGACAGTACAGTGTTGATTTGACTCACCAGTGGTGCTGGTAGTTCAGCTGCATTCCCATCTTGAGAAAATCAAGTTTGGTTGCATCCTCCTGGGTGCCTTTCTTGTAGGTTTTTTTGCACACCACATTGCATTTAATATTTTGTTTGAAGTGAAACTGGAAAAGACAGATGAGAGTCACACTGCATCAGTACACACCCTTCACATCTTTAACAAAGGGAACATATGGAATCTAAAATAGGCAACACTGTTAATACCATACAGGCTTCAATTTTCTGGTTGACACTCACCTTGTAGGGTGAAGACTCAATTCGTTCACCAAAAAGCACCTGTCCAAGGTTCTCAGAAGGCCTCTTTTCTTTGTCATCTTTGCAAAAGTCAAACCTTTAACAAATTTACAGATGGTCAATGACAAGATGGTACTGAGCTGGAAACATGTAGACAAATATTACACCAATGGCATCAAGGAGAAACTAAATGTTACTTACACATCATACTCATAAGGCAGGACTGACTCCACTGAGTCCAAGCGATTGACAAACAGCTCAATCATTGTCTGTAAAGAAGCAAAACAGGTTGTCTTTCAGTGTGTATTCATTGAACTAGGGCTGATCGATAAGGCGTATGATTAATATCTCAATTAAGGCTAAGCAATATATCCATATTATACTGATATTATGATATAACACTAGATATTGTCTTAGATTTTCTACATATACCTTGATGTATGAACTTTCTTTAAAACAACATACCATAAATTCTTAAATAGGACTACGCAATATGGAAACTTGTGATATTGTAGGGATAGCTCTTTGTGCTTTCTCATAATATTAACACACTGAATTTTTTGATACATAATAACCAGTCTTGTGGATATATGACTAAAAATATAGACCAGTCTGGTAAGTTCAGAAAATTACATCACTTTAGTGTAATTCACTGTTTAAAATCAGGAAAAGGCAGCAATTTTTCTATATCACTATATAACTATCAACAACCCGAGACAATATCTGGTTTCATCTCACAATATCAATGTCATACCTATATACTAAAACTGAAACAAAACTGCTAATGGGTCAACAGCTGACAGGTTAGCCATGTCTCAGATCCATTCATACAACTGCTGTCTATGTTAGAAAGGAAATGCCTCAGTTATAACCAATGACTAACAATGACATGTGATCCATCGCTCGCTATATTTGATCTGTCTCTCAAAAGGCTTAATGATTTGCAAGTGCTCAACATCTTGGTCAATCTATACTTACCTGCCAGGACAAAGCGGTGGTCAGTCAAGATTAATACAATGATGACTATTATTTGTCATAATTATAGACAGGCTGTCTGAAATGGTGTTAAGGTGCTAACAGTCTAATGCTAGGCAGGTGAAAACCCAAACACATCAGTCATACGGTTTATAACTCCTTGGATGTGACAGCGCGTGCCAGCAAAAACAATTAACAATGCATCAGAATTTCATGCCAGTATTCCGGCTCCAGGTAATAGTCGGGGCCTAAGGAGAGGACTGGCTAGCTAGCAAGATTAAGGAAGATAACAAACTTAAATGAATATGCCAATCCCAACTACAGCAAAAATCCACATCCACATTAACGTACATTATAATTGTGAGTCTTATGAATTCACCATACCTGGCAATCTTCTCCACCTTTGCCGTCTTCACAAAAACTGACTGGGGCTAAACCCGGAAGATAAAACGCCGAGCACGAACAGAAACACCAGACTAGCGAATAAACCAGCACAAAACTAAAATGTATCCGCCTCTTCATTTTAACGCGGACACGGTTCCTCAAATATTTTGTACACTTAGGTGAAAAGAGAGTGTTCCTTCTTGTAAGGAAAGGGACTGTTTGCTAGCTTTAAACTGTTAGCGAGGTCTTTCTACTCGGGACGCAGCGGCTAAGCTGACCTGTCTGGCGCAACCACTATATCCGTGACGTCCACCTCCGTCAAGCTATGCGGAAGCATTGAGATTGGCACTGGAAGTCATACCATTGTATTTTCAAAATAAATGAGTATGAGACGTAATCTGTTTCATATGTAGGATATTTTGGAGCAATAGTGCCATATAAAAAGAATATTAAATTAAATTAAATGTGAAACTATGAAGAGGAATAAACAAACAAACAAATAAATAATGTGGAAATTTAAAGAGAAATAAGTAAAAGAAAAAACAAATGTGGAAAGACAACAAAATATAAAGGAATAATTATGATAATTTTCTTTTTTTCACGTTTATTTGTTCATCTATTTCTCTATATCTTTTAGATGTATTTTTTAAATATGCATTTATTTTTTACACATTCATTTACTCATTTTTAAAATTCCATTTATATAGTGTGATTTGTTTGTTTTTGTTCCCTTATTTTCACTTTTCCATCTTACTTTTGCTTTTCCTTGAAGAGACAAGCTGTATGTCAACTGGCTTTGGACAGGCCTTTCTGCCCAGGCTGAGTAGTTTGGCCGGCACATTTGTCTTTATATTTTCATATTTATTTATTCTTTTACTTTTTAAAAAAAAATTTGTTAATTACTTATTTAATCTTTTATTTGTTGTTCTATATTGCCATATTTATTTTCGTACTCTTTTACAGATTTATTATTTTTCATGGCACTCCTATGATTCCATAGCATTAGTTGATGCAGATATACCCATGGCATCTTCTGTAGGATACTTTCGTAAATGCAATTATAAACAATTCCATTTTACCCCTCCAATGCTTTTACGTTGAAAGGAGTAAAACCGGACGTCATATTTTCTGTAAAGACTTGACACCGTGGAAGTAACACTGACGTTGCTCAACGGTTCCTACATGAACATCCCTGTTTTTTTGTGTGTTTTTTTTTTCTTCTTCTTCTTTATAAGAACACTATTGTGCCTTTCACTGCTCTTAATTTTGAAAATGCGTAATGAAAGATTCGTATACAGCTGTACATAATATCAGAGACATGAGGAAGTGATAGAAAAAGGGGGGAGGGGGTTACATTCAGATGATACTTGTTAGTTTTAGATCATGAAAAGACGTCTGACTTGAAAATCCTGATCGGGCACCTAAGAGCTGCAAATAGATCTGGCAAACATTACACGTTGATCTCCAATATCGGCCTAGCTGATTTATCTGTCTAGCTCTCAGTGAATGTAACAAAGAAGAGTAGTTTTTTGTTTTTAACCGTCGCCAAATACAAATCAATATACTTATACTTTAGTTCAATTTGGAAGACAACAGTGTACTTTTGACCCCACAATACTTTATTGAGAGAGATCTTAAATTACTGTGCAGATTCAGATTTTACATAAATCGTGATGAACAAATAAAATATTAGGCCATTTAAGGTTATATTAAAGGTAAAACGACCCAGCAGTATATTAAGTGGAAACATTAGCCCTAGCACAACCTGCTACATTAAAAATGCTGCTTACAATATTGATGTTACTGATCTAATAATGTAGGCAAACACCTTGAAAGGGCCATTAAGAACAGGAGTACTTTTGGTGTATATATATATAAATTTTTTCTTCAAAATTTTCCTATTACTACTACTATTGTCACAAAATTGAAAACAGGGCTGTTTTTGTCAGTCCAGCAACACTATAAAAATATGATGATCTTATAGAATATGATATATTGTTGTAGATTAAACTATCCAGCAATATATAAATTAGTTAAATTAGCTCAACCTTAAACGTCCACAGCAATAAAATGCAGCTAATGCAGCAGTAATATTGAGCCAAAAACATGGATATATCATGGTAAAACACTGACAGAGACCATTTAATTGCTTGTGTTCTTTTGATACGCCTACATTTTGATGACAACACTTGCAGGACATTTGCTTGTATTGGAGAATTTTCACTGTGTGGTATCACTGTAGTACATTTAGGCCTACTGATGTAAAACAATATGAATACTTCCACCACTAGGTAGAACAGATAAATTCTATTTAGTACATGGCTTTGTTAAATACTTGATTTTGATTGGCCAATTACAACATTCTAAGGTCTGTTATTTCATTTTAGCAGTCTATTACTATGTATGACAGACTAGTGTTAAGAAAAACAGACCGCTGCTATGGACACAATTCTGATCATGCACTCTTGAGGAACAAAATCATTGTTAAATCACTAAAATCGTTTTGAAATTTATATTTTGTGTCAAATTATTGATTTATTTGTAACCATGTAACAAGCAGAATTATTATATAATATATAAACAGTGAGTAGGTCAGTATTGTGAAATAAAAACAAAAAATCTTTTTCAAATTAATATTTTGTGTTGCATAAATGTGTGCCAATTTTTTTGTTGGTGAGTAACCATGTAATAAGAGGGTTAACGTACAGTGAGACAATCAAAATTTGTGAAATACGCACCTTCAGGATGATTGAAGACCCCTCCGTTTTGTGTTGGGATCCTGCATAATCCTGTATGAATTTATCTCACAATAATGACCTGCTTACTGTACATTATCCCTTACATATTTCGTATCAGCCATGATTTTGTGACATTACAATAGCACGAAATTATAACTTCTCAGAATATTTTTTACATGTTTTATAAAAATAGAAGAAAGTTGTAAAGAAAGTTGTAAAGTTGTTTTTTAACCTAATTCAGACTTTTGAACTCTAGGTGGCAGTGTTACATATTGGGATGTCTGCTGTGCCGGATACAGAAACGAAGAAGAAGAAGGGCGGGAGTAGAAAAAAACCGTCGTCCTGCCTTTCCTGTAGTTTACACAAAGCCGCGGTTAAGTGCTCGAAGGTAGCAGTTAGCTGCGTGCTTACATATTTTGTTCAACAATAGTAGTGTCATTTTTAAAAAATATTTTTTAAAGTAGTTTTTTGGCATTCGTTAAGCTCGAGCCCCCGGATAGTAGCTTAAGTCATTGCTAGCTAGCGTTAGCCAAGTAAGCTAACTAGCTGTAAGCGTTGGCACGTTAATCGCCATTTTGCGCATTCAACAGCCCAAGACATTCGCTAGAAGCAAGGTAAGGAATGTCTGGATACTGTGGCCAAACACTGTGTTTAATATGATGCTTGCAGTTGCGAAAAAGTTCCAGTAATGATGTAAGGGTCTTGCATTGTTGCAGGATTTTGTACGCTAGCATGGCAGAGGCAGACCGACCAGGGAAGCTGTTCATTGGTGGACTGAACACCGAGACCACCGAGAAGGCCCTGGAGCAGTACTTCAACAAATATGGCAGGATTGTCGAAGGTGTGGATTGAACCACTGTTGGCCATTTTGTTCTCAGAATTATCTTAGCATGAAATATTTAACGTTAAATGCTGCGCTGTTTCATTTAGCTTTTAAAATTGCCCAGTGTTTGCAGCGTGGGTACCCTAACTTGCCTGTATCTGTAAATACGTGAAATGTCTGCTCTTTCAGTTTCTTGGGGACCATGAACTACACTAAAAAATTTTGCAGTTGTCTTTTTTAATTAATCTTCATTCATTTATTGTGTCTGTAATAGACTCAAGTGCCCAGCTTAGTTGACACCTTTACTTGAGTCCCAGTTTTCTCTTAAACGTAACATGAATCTTATTCTGAACTACCATTATACCAGATGAGCTTGTTTACAATAGGATTTCATTTTGAAACGGGAAATGAGGAAATCGTTGAACCGTGAAAGGGACACGTTGGTTAAAACTAACAGTCCTTATCGTTGGTAAAATGGGCAGTGGTGTAAGGGTACTTGAAATCTGTTCTCAGAGACAGTTACATGACTGTACTTTCACTTGTATTTTTGAGTATTAATTCAAAGTATTCTGTTTAAAACAACATGCTACTAGAAACCAGTTACTGTTCAATGTCTGCTACTGTCAACAGTTAAAAAAGTTAAAAACTGTTTCTCCAAATCTTAAAAATAAATTCACAACTTCTGCATTGTGCTCAGTGGTCATGGCAACCTCTCCAAACCTGTTTGCTACAGTGTTGTTTTTTTGTCCTTATGTCATAATTTTTACTTAATGGCTATGAAAATGCAGATGAAAGTTTTGAATATTAATTCAGGTTGTAGGCCTTCCTCTAAGTTGTTAATTGTAGTTTTAAAAGTAATAATGGCTTGTTTTTGTCCAACTTTAACTGTTGAAAAATGGGTTGAAACTTAGTTGGACTCATAATCGGTTTGAACAACAATCTGAAAGTACATACTCACTTCTCGCGGTTTCTTCCCTCCAGTACTTTTGATGAAGGACCGTGAAACAAACAAATCAAGAGGCTTCGCTTTTGTTACTTTTGAAAGTCCAGGTGACGCAAAGGATGCAGCACGTGAGATGAATGGAAAGGTAAATATAATCTTCAATCAGCCATAATTGTGTGCATATCTGCTAGAAGTTCTGATAAATTTTAACTTTTCTACCACAGTCTCTTGATGGTAAGCCTATCAAAGTGGAACAAGCTACAAAGCCTCAGTTTGAGAGCGCTGGCAGGCGAGGACCCCCACCCATGCACCGCAGTCGTGGTCCACCAAGAGGCCCCCGTGGTTCCAGGGGAGGTCCTGGTGGTATGAGGGGCCCACCTTCCAGAGGTAATTTATTTAATTTATGTATTTGAGCAGTTGAGTTTGTTAATAATATAACGTGTATAATAGTGAAATAATCTCATTGAATGTATTCATTAGGACATCTATTTTGAATGTGTTGTGTTAATACACCTCTCTCGTCTGTTACAGACTACTATGATTCAGGGAATGGAGACAGCTTCTTTAAAGGCATGTCATCCAGAGGCCCCCCACCAATGAAGAGGGGACCCCCTGTCCGTAATGGAGGTCCCCCGCCCAAGAGGTCTGCCCCATCTGGTCCAATGAGTAGAGGCAAGTGTTACAAAATTCTGTTAGTACTTAGCTCAATTTGAATGCATCCAGAGACGCGTAGTAATTTTAGAAATGTAAAAGCAGGGATACCCCTTCGTTCCTTCAGCATTTTTATTGTCTCGGATTTTTATTTGTCTAGCATTCCAGCAAGTACCCAGATAGGCTGTGTGTATCTCAGGGTTACTCTGTGAATAATGAGCCATTAATCATTATTTTGTGTATTACAGCGCCCATGTCCAGGGACAGGGATCCCTATGGTCCACCCCCTCCTCGCAGAGACTCCATGATGTCCAGGAGGGATGATTATCCATCACCAAGAGATGACCATTACAACTCAAAGGATAGGTAGGACATTTCATATTTTGTTACAAAATATATGGGTGTGAAACTGTTTTGACAAATTCACATTTTTGCAAAATTTGATGAGCTGAAACAAAACTATTTTGAATGTTTATTTCTGGCATAAAAACAGTATCCTGCTATACACAAACTGACAAAAGTTTTAACTTAATAGAAATAAAACAAATGAAAATAGTTGGTGAAGAGTACTTGTATCCCAAATTCATATTTTCTGCTGCTTAATTCTCAATCTGTTTGTATTACTTTATTTGAAACCACAGCTGAGTCTGAGCTATCCTGCATGAGAGAAGATTGAACTCTCAAACTCAAATCAGTCAACTGAAATTGAATATATCATAACTTTGATAATTGTAACAGTTCATCATTTTCCAACTAAAATATTCAACACTTCATGGTTACAGCTCTCCAGCTAATTGTGCTATCTTTCACAGCTACTCCAGTCGGGATTATAATTCCAGAGATTCAAGGGACTACGGACCTCCTCCTAGAGATTATTCCTACAGAGAATACAGCAATTCCAGTTCCCGAGATGACTATGGCTCAATGTCAAGAGGATACAGGTATAACTGTGGGACAATATGGAATGTAAGAAATTGAGATCAGATCTCGCCTGGTCATCAACTGAGAATTTGTGATTTTTAGTGACCGCGATGGTTATGGCGGAGGCCGGGAACCCAGAAGCTATATGGACCGTCCAAGTGGTGGCTCCTACAGAGATTCATATGATGGTTACGGTAAGATATGATTCCATTAATTTAATGCCAACAGATGACCACTGTGGCACAAAGAAGAGCTGCGCAAATATCCAACCAAATCACAACATTGACTACCGCAGTCTCCAGTCACGAGATGCTGCAATTTTTCCCCTCCCCAAAGGAAACAACATTTCAGGCAGCCTCGTTAAACTTTCCTCATTCCCTTTGCAGCAACTCTAACCTGCAGTGCAAGTCGCATATTGTCACGCTGTCAGAAATGTAGAACCATTGGCATTGCAACTGAGAAACAAAATTATATTGTGTCCACATTATCACAGTTCATATTACAGTTGCATTCAGCCACGAATCAGTGTTTTTGGCAATGTAATGCAGAATACATAATGTGCCCCTGAAAGTTTGCAACCACAAGGAACCCCAGAAAGTCCTTGGAAACATCCGTTGACCACTCAGAATGTGTTGTGTTGCCTAGCAAAGCACTCCCTCAAGGAGTAACGTTCAAAAAAAATCCATCAAGACAACTCTGAAAACCTCGTCCATACCTGCAATTCTAACACTTGGAGCTCTAAAAGGAGAAATGGCTACTCAGATCAATGGCATGCTCAAATGGATAACACTGCCCTATATTCCCTGTGCTTGGATATGTTACTGCCCATAGCAACTAAATATCAATGTTAAATTTAAGATTGATTACGTGATTGGACACTTAAACATGTCGTCCATTAAATTTATGTCACAGAATGAATTCTATTGGCAAAGAATGAGCACTTGACAGTGCAAGAAAATGTATAAATTGAACCTTGCCAATTACCTGAACCATTGACCCTGCAGGTAACTCTCGCAGCGCCCCACCTTCACGGGGCCCCCCACCATCCTATGGTGGGAGCAGTGGAAGCAGTCGTTACGATGACTATGGCAGCAGTTCCCGGGATGGCTATGGCAGTCGTGACAGTTATGGCAGCAGTCGGAGTGACCCATATCCACCTAGCCGTGGTGAGCGAATGGGCAGGCAGGAGAGGGGCCCAGCTCCCCCTGTTGAGAGAGGCTACCCTCCTCGTGATTCGTACAGCAGCTCAAGTCGTGGAGGGCCACGTGGTGGCCGTGGTGGAAATCGACCTGATAGAGGAATGGCTCGCAGCAGATATTGAACTGGACTTGGAAATCACATCAAAGCAAACCTTATTCTCCGTGCAGTTATAACAAGTGTTTTGGAAGAAAGCTGACAAGTCAAACTACCCATGTCTAAATCTGTGAAATATAAACCTTAGCTTTGAATTGTATCTTGACTTTCCCAGTTTTTTTTATGTGTAAAAGTTTTGTTTTTTTAGTATTTCTCTTGCTCATGTAACAGTACAGTTACCAAGTGAGTGTTAGTTTTTGTACATTCAGTGCTGTTGGAATCTGCAATGCCCTATAAGTCTGGCTTTCCTACTCTAATAAAGCTTTTAGTTGTACCATGACCTCTGCTCATCGATTTTCAAAACAAGACCAGAGAAAGTACCATGAGTGTTGATTAACAACAAAGTTTTCTGTAACGCTTAAGTGAGTCTCTGCTCGTGCTATATAGTCAAGTGACTTGAGTTCATTCTTAACACAAATGTGCCATCAACTGGACGCTGCTGTCTTCAAGCGTTAGGCAAATGTCACTGTCAAAATGTTCCAATGTAGTTTCCTTGGAAATGGATCCATCACCCTAGAGCCATTTGATGGCAAGCAACGACAAAACCAAAGGCAACAACCAAATGCAACTCGACTGGTAGTCAACAGCTGGTAAGCAAAGCAAACCTCTTTGTTTCTCATCTGTAAATGAGTTTCTCTTTGTCCTGTTTTGCAATCTCCCCTCCAAGGGAGGTGATATCCAAGACAGCTTTTGCCTCAGAGGACAAAAGAAAAAGGAGGTCAACCAACTGAATGCCCTTTTCATTGTAGTCCGTTTTCATCAGCTAAAATTGTCACAGTGCAGTACCATTCCAACAAGTTTCACCCCTGTTCAGCAATGAAAGTTTAACATCCATTTTTGCCAACTGAGCCCTCAAAGCAATGATCCTTTTTGCCTATCGAATCGTCCAAACTTCAGTAAAATTGGCAACAGTGCATTTTTAAAAAAAACCATCAATAAAGATATCTATGTATCAAGATTTTTTGGGGGGGATGAATATTAAAAGCTATTTAATTAAGAGCCATTTTTTCAGTATCAACTTTTTCCACAAGCATGCCAATTCAAACAATGGAGACCTCTGGAAGAACACCACCGCCCTAACTGCCAAACTGGATACAATCACTGAAGCGAATTTGCACCCGGACCAAGGAATACAAAATAATGTTCTGTTGTTTTATGAATACATGATTAGGAGATGGCCAACATGTTAATTTTATGTTCTCCTTGCAGGATGAACCCCGACTCCAAGGCAACTGCCCTTGCAACTTCTAACCTGAATTGTGTCCCCAAGTTGTTGGACCAATGACACTACAGTGCACTAGTGCAGGTATGTCCACCAGACATGACTGTTAACTCTAAACATTTGATAGACTTAGTTGATATGAAAGAAAGTACCATAGAGGAAGAGGAAGGATTTTTTTTAAAGCGCCTCTTAATTGATTTTTCAAAATAATCTGGTATGTTGATGCAGTGTATACCAGATTAAAATCACCCTCCTTTTCCCAACCCTCTAGTCTCTTCTACTCCTCCTCCACCATCCCACCACCCAGTCCTACCCTAGCAGGCTACAACTGAACACAACTGACTGGAATAATAAAAATGATAATAAATTGCACAAAGGCGCGTAACAAAGGAGAAAGAAAAAATGTACAAATAAGGGAAGAGAATGTAATTGTACAGCTACACGTCTGCAGAACCTTTTTTTTTTTTCCATGAAAATGTTTAAAATCTACTTTAGAAGTGCAAATGACTATGGTTATGGTGTGATTGACTTGATGTAAAATTAAACTGTTGTGTAATCAGTTTTTCTTATTTACTGTCTTTCAGATGCTGGCACAGGCTGCTGTTGAGAGCGCTGGTTCAGTCTTCAAGTGGAAATGCATGTTTGAAAGTGGGAAGAACGAAGGCTGAGGATTTGCTCAAATTCACATTTTGTGGCATTTTTTTTCAATAAAGAGTTAAAATAGAGCTTTATTGTCCACTCAGTTTTGTCTTATCAAAGAATTGCCTGGGTCCAGACCTTTAAATGCACCAACTCTACTGAGTTGACTGAATATGGAAGTGAATTTTAACAAGTTGACAAGTCAGTCTGATATCAAGCTAAAAGAAGAATGCAATTAGCACAATTCTCCACTAAACTGAGGGCTGCTTTTTCTTCTTTTTTCTTTTTTTAACAGGACTGAGGTGTTGCTAGTTTTTAAAAAAAAATGTATTTATTTATATCTCTGATTTGGAGTTTCAGATGGTAATAAAGAAGCATTAACCATGATTTACTGAATTTCTTTGTCTAATGAGGCAATCGTCCTCCAGCAAACATAACAGTTCAGTCAAAAATGACAACAGCGTGAAACAATGCAACTTCCCCTCAGGGATTAATAAAGTATATCTTAACATAAATTATATATGGGTTGACATACCAGTAGTCATACAGCATTTCTTGCTGTTCGAAAACTTGAGCATGATCCACATTGATTAAAGTTTCAAACAATACTGTAGGTGCCATGTGTTCAACTGTGCCATAAATCACCAAATAGACAATGATATGAGAATGCTAGCAGACCATATGTTATTAATCATCAAGTAACCCTGCTACCAGACCACATACTGATCAGATCACACATCCTAAGTAATTTCGAGGGTAAGTGGTACATTTCTCTCATGCGAAATTGCTGATGCACGTCAGATATCAGTTCCCTGGTGGTGCGTCCTGATCCTCACTGCATTTTAACTTGTAATTCAATATGCGAGAGAATGCCCTCTAACAGCATGTGCTACCTTGCAGAGGAAAAAGTACTGTCCTGTCTATTGTCGAGGTGCCTATTTGCCAGTAGGGGTGATCATCAGTTTTGCGTATAGAAAGAGCGTCGTCCTTCCTTCCCCCACCGCCTCTTTTTTAACTTCTAGCAGAAGTGCGGATGTGAGTTGCATATTGATACGGAACAGGCCGCCAGTTTTTTTCTTTTAGCAATGTGTGCTTAGGCAATGGTAATTTTGTGGAGCTATGAATCCAGAGGAGCAGACGGTAACGTGGTTAATATCACTGGGAGTGCTCAGTTCGCCTAAAAAGAACATAGCGGACCCAGAGGAGTTTTTGAAAACATCGCTGAAGGATGGGGTCGTCTTGTGCAAGCTCACGGAGCGGCTCATACCTGGCTTCACTCCCAAGGTGAGTTGTTGATTTAAGTTAACTTAAGTCAACAAATGCCAAATGATCGACGGCTCCTGGTTTAAAGGAAGGGAGGGGTTTGATCAAACTGATACAGACAAGAACTTCTCCCAGCAGCAGCAGCAGCAGCAGGCCTTTCATTTTTGTAGCTCCCAACCGCACTCAAGCCGTTAAGTTATAATAGCCGCCTCTATTGTATAATGCCCAATTAAACGAATTACTGCTGCATTTTGAGACGTGAGATTTCGAGATGCGGTTTCCTGTGAAGCGAGGAAAATGTTCCGCATTCTTGATATGAGTTCAGTTGGTGTGAACACCCACCAAAACAGGACAAATTCGGTAGGGAAGAGTGCATGAAACATTGCACATGGACCACAATCGAGAGAGCAAGGTGATTCCACGGGACTTCACAGCTTTTAAACAACTTTTTAGACGTGATGAATCAACGTTAATAACGTGTTTGGTTGAGTTGTTGAGATGACAAAGTTGATAATGATAAACAACAGTTGCAAAGACCGTTCGTCACTTCCTCCTGAAGTGGCTCGGCTCTTCCCGGTGCGACCTCCTCTTTTCAACAAAAAGAGGGTCAAGTCTAGATGGGAACCCCAGGACCGCAGAAAATCTCGCGAGACTTATAGTTTTAACTTAAATTATGGTCGTTCTCTAACTTTAATCAGGTGTTTTCTGTCCCAAAACCTACCCATATCTTAACGACAATGTAGTAAACATAATTAATTTGTAAAGATGCGCAATGAAGGTAAAACGCGCATAATCTCACGAGAATTTCGCAAACTAAGAGTTCCCTTCTAGGAAACAGGGTCGTGTCCAGATGGGAACCCCAGAGCCGCTAAAGATCTCGCGAGAGGCGATAATTTAAACTCAAACCATGATCGTTTCCTAACGTTAACCAAATGTTTTTGTCCCTAAAACTACTTAGATTTTAATTCCAACTTTGTCACATTTTAAAACGTAATTACTTTATACAGCGTGCACAATGATGAAATAATGCATACAAATCACGCGAGTTTCTCAAATGTAGGGTTCCGATGTAGACATAACCAAAAAAGAGGCGTCAGGGCAAGTGGAAACGGCCAACTAGAATAAAACCGGAAGAATCAACTTCTCTGTTGTATGATTTACTGACATGTCTAGTTTGTTGTCTCCCGCTGTTTGGTTGTCTTACATTGCTATTAAAGCATTAGTCTGGACTTAACTCGAAAAAAAGCCAAACTTGTCATCCATATTGATTTTCGAACTTAGCGACACCGACGGTTAACAAGCCTTTTATTTTGAAAGTTCTGAAAAGTCAGCGGATGTTTTGCTTAAATCTGGCTACTTTGACGTTTGTGTGGTGTTAATGGTTATGTATGCATGAAGGAGACGCAGGAAGAATCCACAGTTATTTTTCTAACTGTAGGTAGCCACGTTTGGATTGCTACAACAGTGTTACTTTATGTGTTTTTATATGTAACTGAAATGACAATTAGCTAGCATCGGCGTCAGTTAGAGAAAAGCTTGTATCAGATGTCTGTCTGTCTGTCTGTCATACTAAGCCGAGGTCTGTGTTTATATATTTATTTCGTGTGTGTGTGTGTGTGCTCAGTATTGCCAGGATCCGAGAACTGAAGCCGAGTGCATTTCAAACATCAAGGAGTTTTTAAGAGGATGCTCGTCCTTGAAAGTAGAGGTAAGTTGTTATTTACAGTTTATGTCAAGTTTCATGTCCGATGTTTTGACATGGCCTGATCTCTCTCTTTCATGATCTCCTTACTTATTCCTCTCAGCCCACTGCAGTTCGTAGACAAGACTTAAAATTCACTCTTGTTTGTGTTTTGATGTGCTTAACCTGGTGGCTTATGTTTTCATCACACGTCCATGCTGTCAGTCACTCCCACTGGCCAGACAGGAAGGGAACTGTTGTCCCTTATGACTAGTGCTTCAGTTTTCAAATGGCCACAACTTAGTTTTCAACAGTGGTTACTTCCTTTTTAAATTCCCTTTCTCTTTTATGCTGCAGTGACGTTGATGCTTGATTGTTGCTGCAGGTTAAAAAACTCTCCTCAGCATACACTGCAGGGAAGATGTTCTAATATTGGAAAGGGACAAATCATTTGCAGATGTTGGGAGTTTTCTCCGTCTCCGTGCCAGCCTGTTTGTGACTGCCACACTGGACAGTAACGTCCTCCAGCTTTATAAATAAGCTCTTCTGGGCTTGAATCACATAAGTTGGTTTCTTTAAACAGCTAATTGAGTCAGCAAGACTGGCTCACTGCAAAGTCAAGTGGTTCAGTAGTTCTGCCCAGCTGGCTTGTTATGTCTGGGAGGTCCCCTTTGCTTTATCCATAACCCATAATTAGACCTTTTTGTGGGCAGCCAGTAGCTCATGGTCAGAACTTTTTGGGAGAGCCACTGTAAAATGTATCAGCCAGGGGATGTCTGTGACACTACAGTGAGCCCTACCCATCCTCTGGTCAGTGATGTGATCATGGTTAGAGAACTTTTTCTCTCTTTTTCTGCCATAGCAAATAGTGCCTGTTTGTCCTGTGACTGCACAAAGAGACCAGTCATGCTGCTTTCACTTCTGCCCTGAGATGCAGAAAGAGGAAGCGCCAATTACGGCTCAAAGCCTGTGATTTTTTTTTTGTTGTTGCATGAGATTATTTATTTGGTCCGATTTTATACACTATTGCAGTCATCCAGAGTAATGTGAATTCATAACATGACTCATTGAAACAACTGTCCCTAACCACAGTCAAGATCTCAATACTATTAATAGTTGTTACTCATCAAGGTCAATACTGTGATGCAAGACCTATATACTCCTTCAAATGGGGTTTTCTGGCTTTTTCTATTCTATAAACCAGAGGTAAAGATCATTATGCGTTAAGAATGAAGTGTTCTAGCTATTTTTTTACATGATGAAAAGCAGAATGTGTAAAGCTTGGCAGTTGAGTAGACCCAAAGACTGATCCCATACCTGGAGACGTATTGGTCACGCTCGCTCCCAACTCCCATTTATGGGTGGGGGAAACAATCGACTCTCAGATGCATAGCGATTCTCTCTTGAAAAATTATGAATTGGTGCAGAAAAGTCAATAATTGGAAATTTAAGACCCAATTCTTAACACTATGATTGGCTGTAATGATTTTGTAAGACCAGGTTGTACATTCCTTATGCCTGAACTGGATGGTCAAACATAACAGGCATTGACGGGTATGTCAATGTTTACATTCTAAAGTAGGCTACTTCTGAGTTTTTTTGTGAGGGTGCCTGAGTGAGAGGAACTGCAGATGGACACAATCCGATTGGCATCCCCTGGTTTCAAAGCTAGGTGATGTAAGCGTTTTGGCCTCTGTAAAGTTGAAGGGGAAAGGGACGTTATAAAGAGCTACATTGTATACAATGTACAGAAATATAAAAATTTTGATGCCTCAAGATGTTTCAGTAACCATTTTATAATCACATCGTATCCCTCTGATTCAGAATTGAATCATGAGGTGTCAAGAGGTCCCACCCCTGCTCTCAATGATGTTGTACACAACTCATGACCAAGGCTGTACTACTCAAACTCTATATTTAAGATGTTTTATTTAAAATGTGAAACCTTATCCGCTGGAGGAAAGAAGATAGCTGCCTGAGACAGAGCGAGCAAGCAGTGTGACTGTGTGTGTGAGAGCATCTATGTGTGCACAGCGACTGGCAAATGAGTCTGGCACTGTCTGTTTTATTACGAACCACTCGGTCACAAAATATGGGTCATGCTCAACATGTCAGTTTTTATCTCTGTCTTGTTATAGGCTTATTCAAATCCCTGTGTGCACTTCATTGTGTGTCTGTGGGAGTGTGTGTGTCTTTCTATTGTTTCTGCTGCAGCCTAGAGTGACCGTCTCTTTCTTTCTATCTGTCTGCGCTTAACAAGTATTACAGCTCAGATCTGAGCAATCAGTAGAAAAATGTCTAATTTTGACTTTCTTATTTTCCACTTCAGATGGAATTCAGGCTGCATGAACAGATGGTTTGGGTTTGTTTTGGTCTGATTGCATCTTATCTGTTCCTTTTCCATCCAGGGGTTTGAACCAGAGTGGTTATACACTGGCGAGAATTTTGGCAAAGTGCTGACCACTTTGCTGGCAGTCAACTTTGCCACACAAGGTAAGAGATTTGCAGGCTCTCTCTTTACCTCTGATCCCCCCATATTGTGGGCTGTTTGAGAATATTTTGTCTTCTCTGAAAGTAAAAAATCAAATAGTAGCAAGTAGTGATGCACAGACTGTAGTTATAAGGGCAGGCGCAATGGTTAATCAGTGGATTGGGCAGCCCAGTCATAAAAATTAACATAGTGGGTGGGAAATGGGCTTTTAGCAACATAACACACAGGCACAGCAACATAACGTCATTGATTATTTAAATCTCTTGACAGGCCAACAGGATCAGTCAGGATCTAATGTTAATTAATGTTTGTGTTTTTTATATATCCAAAATATCCCTCACACAGTCCAAGTTCAGCAGTGTTTAATTGTTTAGAGTAAAACAGCTGTCCTACTGAAACACCCAGAGCTCTATCAGAGCTGTCTGAAAAATTAATTCCATAAGTTTACTTCTGTTTCCTCTGGAGAGTTTCTCTGTGCCATCAAGTTTATAACTACAGTTGTTAGTTCTGCTGCCTGAATGTCCCACGATATCTGCTCCTCTGACATTACTGCCCACATGCAAACGTTTAAAATGACTGAAAGCAGCCTCTCTAATCCTTAATGAATATCATTAAAGAAAACACTTCTTACATCAATACATCAGCATTATAACATCAATACAGCCTACAGGGACTGGTAGAGTTTCAGGTCTCTAAATCAGTGAAAATGATTTGTTAGGTTAGGTGGGGAATGAATGATTTATGTGTACATGCTGATTCAAATGCACTCAGAGCCCATCTGTGCATCACTAGTAGTGAGAAATAGTGTTAATTTTTAGATTTTAGTTTCCTGATGTATTCAAGTAAATGAAGCATCTAATATCAGGAAAAATGATATCCCTGTTGCCCTCCCCTGTCGCTCAATGCAAACATTCCAGTAATCAAGCTTAGATAATGAATAAACATCCTATGTAGCTCCATATTAGCACTGGTCAGATGATGCCTTTTGCCTTGTGTATGTGCTTTGATGGTGGTCATTTTCCACAGACTTTATCCATGTAGCCCTTTGAAATCATGATTCGGGTGTGTTACCAATGGGCAGCTGGCATGGCAGTGTGTGTGTTTGTGTCATGCTGGGTGCCATATTTACTCATGTGCATCCATAGCTTGATACACCCTGAATAATATCCTATTTGTCCACTCTATGAGGGGTTTAGATTAAACTCAGAATT
Source organism: Lutjanus campechanus (assembly GCA_027495735.1). Taxonomy (NCBI): domain Eukaryota; kingdom Metazoa; phylum Chordata; class Actinopteri; order Lutjaniformes; family Lutjanidae; genus Lutjanus; species Lutjanus campechanus. The sequence continues at coordinate 26,912 of JAJHUR010087092.1, read as the reverse complement.
ATGTAAAATGTATAATGTGACTGAATATGAGCGCATCACTTTTAAACACACATATACACAGCCTTCTCAAGTGCACTTGTTCAATAAAGACGCACCATAAAATGGTTCGCAGTGCAGCAACCCCACAGCAGTTTGGGGCTAATTGCTTCACTCAAGAGTCCTTGTTTGGGGGCACTGATACCGGTCTCCTTCCAGCTGCCGGAGAACAATTGTTTAGTCAGCGTTTTTCAACCAATCTGCCGCCTCTGCATGCTTTATAATAATGCATAATACTCCAGGCTATTTGAAAACGTGTTTGTGACATTCCTGTATGAAACGGTGTTGTGGGATATATTCCTTAGATTGTGCCTCAATGACACCGCTGTGCCTAATGACTATTTTATTTATCATTGATTAGTCTCTTGATTATGTTTCTCTATTAATTGTTTTGTCTATAAATGTGAGAAAATTGTGAAAAATGACCTTCACAGTTTGCAAGATTCCCCGAGGGGATGTCTTCAAATTGCATGATTTGTGTGACTTAACAGAAGAAAATCCAGATGTTCAGTTTACAACGATAGTAGCAGTAAATGTTTGGTATTTTTGCTGATAATTGACTCTATTCATTTCTATCTTTTGACCCATTAATTAGTCAGCTAATTGTTTCAACACTACGTGATACTGCCCTCCTTTGGTGTTATGTTACACTTGCTGTGACTCTGTTAATGCATGATCAATCTCTTGGGTGCACTTAAGTGAAGGGGTGGATGTGTGCCACAGTGTGAGATGTGGACCAGAAGCCTCTGTCAGTGCTGGGCTCTGCTTGATATGCAAATCTTTTATAGGCTGCCTATGCCCAGCAGCTGTTCTCCCATCTTCAAAAGTGAACTTGATTTGAAGTGGATTAGTCACAAGTTAATTGATATGATCAAACATAAGAGTCCTCTCTGCTTTTACTCGTAATGTGAATCTTCCAAGCCCTGCTTTGCTTCTGCCTTATGCATGTCTTTGCACAGCATTTATGTTTGTTTACGGTAAATGCTTCTGAACGTTGCCTGCTTGCAAACATAACAGTGATATAATCACAGAGCTTAGCTGACAGAAGGGCTTGTTAGGCTTCTCTGTGTGTGTGTAGGGAGTGGCATGTGGAAGCCTGCAGTACATGTGGACTGTCCCACTGCCTTCAGTGTCCTTATCATATCAGTCAGACCTCAGAGTGATGCACCCTGACGTCCCAGCATATGGAAGACAGTAGGGAATCTCCAGCCAACTGGTCTGAACATGCATTACATAGATTCCAGATGATATGCTGATAAAACAAGATCACACAAGAAGTGTTACCATAGCACATTTTACTGCCTGTAAGCGAAAGTGCACCAAAGCATTTGTCGATTTTTATAGCCCGAGTTGAACTCCTCATTCGATCTGAATTAGAGGTTACTAAGGCCAATGGTGCACTCTTATTTTTGATTCTTCTGTAATTTGCACAAGGATTTGACAGTATATATGGCTAGCATCCAGTTGGCATTTGATAAGGAGTGTTCAGATAATGTGTTTCTGCTTGTTAGCCCGTAAGAGGCTGCAGGGCTGCCATGTGACACTTTTAAAGTGAGTACTTGCAACACAATTGATACCTCTGTCACTGCATCTCAAGGACTGCACTCACACTGCAGGACAGCTGGCAGCTACTGACCCTAAATCACTGTTCATCTGCTGCAGTGGCTCGGTGATGGAATGGAGAGAGTGGGTGTCAGGAACATAAATTTGATTTTGAAGTCACTTGCTGATCTGCAGTTCAGAGAGGAGGCAGGGTTGGATGAAATTTTGTTGAATGTGTTTCAATTAGTCAGAATGGATGTATTTGCTGAACACACAGATTGTATACCTTATCACTGAGACACATCTCATCACACTTTGATAGGATGTGCATAAGACTGTTATTACACTGTCATGACACCTGACACAAAGGAGTCTTTATAAATGTTTATGACTGTTGTTATTAAATGTCATTTGGTGAATTATGTCATTTTTAATACCAGATTGACTTTGTTTGAGATGTCTTTGTCAAGACAACTTGACATTAATTAAGCCAATAATGTCTGTTATTACAATTTGACATTAACCAAGACAGCATAACCTCTCAATGTCTTTGTAATGACAGCCTGACTTTAGGTTTAACTTTAGGTTTTAACATGACATTATACTGGCATATGTGGTTGATTTTGACACTGACCATCATGAGACCATTATAAGTTTGCATGTATGTTTTCCTTGACCTCAAGTAAAGTGGTACAATGTTATAAGGCAGGTTTGACGACGATCAGAGTTAGCTGATGGGCAGACAGCGATTTGCTAGCATATTGGTTGCTAAAGCAGGACAACTATTGTCTACTGTTACCTGTAGTTGGTGTTAGTTCAGTTAGCTGTGGTGCTGACTTCCTAATTAGCTGACTCAGCCCAGAGTGCCAGGAGCCGAACCTAGCGAGAAATCCGCCTATGTCATCAAACTGGCCACCATTGATGCTTATGTCAAGTTGTCATGACAAAGACATTGACAGGTTATGTTATCTTGGTTAATGTCAAGTCATCATAACAAAGGACAAAGGATGTTTATGACTTAAGGACAACGGTCATAAACATTCATAAAGACTCCTTCATGTTCATGACAGGTGTCATGGCATTGTTATGACAGTGTAATAACAGTCCGATGCACCTGTCTCTTATACACATCTAGATGTGTATAAGAGACAGGATAATGTGTTTCTGCTTGTTAGCCCGTAAGAGGCTGCAGGGCTGCCATGTGACACTTTTAAAGTGAGTACTTGCAACACAATTGATACCTCTGTCACTGCATCTCAAGGACTGCACTCACACTGCAGGACAGCTGGCAGCTACTGACCCTAAATCACTGTTCATCTGCTGCAGTGGCTCGGTGATGGAATGGAGAGAGTGGGTGTCAGGAACATAAATTTGATTTTGAAGTCACTTGCTGATCTGCAGTTCAGAGAGGAGGCAGGGTTGGATGAAATTTTGTTGAATGTGTTTCAATTAGTCAGAATGGATGTATTTGCTGAACACACAGATTGTATACCTTATCACTGAGACACATCTCATCACACTTTGATAGGATGTGCATAAGACTGTTATTACACTGTCATGACACCTGACACAAAGGAGTCTTTATAAATGTTTATGACTGTTGTTATTAAATGTCATTTGGTGAATTATGTCATTTTTAATACCAGATTGACTTTGTTTGAGATGTCTTTGTCAAGACAACTTGACATTAATTAAGCCAATAATGTCTGTTATTACAATTTGACATTAACCAAGACAGCATAACCTCTCAATGTCTTTGTAATGACAGCCTGACTTTAGGTTTAACTTTAGGTTTTAACATGACATTATACTGGCATATGTGGTTGATTTTGACACTGATCATCATGAGACCATTATAAGTTTGCATGTATGTTTTCCTTGACCTCAAGTAAAGTGGTACAATGTTATAAGGCAGGTTTGATGACGATCAGAGTTAGCTGATGGGCAGACAGCGATTTGCCAGCATATTCAATGACATGATTGTTCAAAATCCAGAAATGTTCTGGTGGCCTGATGATGATAAAATGGAGTGGTTGTTTAATTTCAATGTTTATAAACTGGCTAATTTTGTTTCTAAAGCTTGGAAGAAGCGTTTAGATGGGTTATTTGTTCAACATTAATTGTATGTTGCTACTCTATCTGGTCTGTTTTGATTATTAATGGTGTCTTGTAAGCCTGTTTAGGCTGGGCACATGGTTTGTGCATGACACAATAATAATAAAAAATTCAATTCAATTCAATTCAATATTGGTTGCTAAAGCAGGACAACTATTGTCTACTGTTACCTGTAGTTGGTGTTAGTTCAGTTAGCTGTGGTGCTGACTTCCTAATTAGCTGACTCAGCCCAGAGTGCCAGGAGCCGAACCTAGCGAGAAATCCGCCTATGTCATCAAACTGGCCACCATTGATGCTTATGTCAAGTTGTCATGACAAAGACATTGACAGGTTTTGTTATCTTGGTTAATGTCAAGTCATCATAACAAAGGACAAAGGATGTTTATGACTTAAGGACAACAGTCATAAACATTCATAAAGACTCCTTCATGTTCATGACAGGTGTCATGGCATTGTTATGACAGTGTAATAACAGTCCGATGCACACTTCTTCAAATTAAGTGGTACCACATATTTTTTTTAATTATAATCTAATGACAGGGTTCCTATTCAGGATGGAATGGCATGGAATTTGATTTTAGTAATTTCCAGGTCTTGATAAGTATGGAAAGAAGAAAAGAGAGAACTGAAAAATATTTATGTTTCCAGACCACTGGCTCTAATGTGTTTTTTTAAAATATAAAATCCAGAATTTCTGAAAATAATTTGAGGAAGTGTTTTTTGTGGTGTTTGGAGCTCATAACCAGCGCAGCAAAATGTTTATCACTGTGTGAGTGAGCGCGGGCCAGAGCAAGGGAAGAACATAATGTGTAAATTCAAGTTTTCCGAGGGCTGGCTCGACGATCCCGGCGAATAATTCCAAATGGGAAAAGAAAGCTAGATGTCAAATATGGTGTGAAAAATCTTTCCGAGACGTCTGAACATTTTAATCTGGAAAGGTATGGAACTTGAAAATAATAATAATTGGAAAATATGTAGGAAACCTCTAAAGACTGCATGTTGCAGTCCTTTTTACAGCTGCTTGATCTTATTTTGGAGCTGTGTGCCAGTTTTGGTTAAATCAGATGATTCCATCCAGGCATTGTAAATGTGTAGCCTGTGTGTGCGTGCATGCGTGTGTGTATGTGTTGTGCTATCCTGGGGCTCTGCAGAGCAATGGACCATACTTGCATGAATTATCATCAAGTTGTCAGCCCCCAAATTATATGCACCTGCGTCAACTGTGATGATGATGTGTGTGTTGTGTTATTTACCTGGTGAGAACAAGATCAGGGAATCATAAGTTCAAACATCGACCTAAAAAACAGGCGCTCCATATTTCCTCTGTCTATCCACAGACTGTGCTGCTGAGAGGTCATGTCCGCAGTCTGGTGCTTCGTCTCCTAGTCAGTCGACATCTTCACACACACTCTCCTCTGCCAAGTCCAAAGGCTCTCTACGTAGACAATCCAAATCAGTGGTATGGTCTCTTTTATATTTATCTGCATGCCTGAAACTGATTCTCCCTAGATTGATTTTCCACATTTTGCATGTGTTGCATTTTTTATTCCCTATAGAAGCCCATTTTTGTAAATAAAAGAAAAAATATCCCCTTGTTAAGTCCCACCTATGAGATAAAAAGTCATAATTGTTTGATAAAAAGTCATAATTATGAGATAATAATTACAAAATGAAAAGTCTAAATTGTGAGATAAAAAGTCACAAATTTTATCTCATAGGGCTTTATCTCATAATTTCAGCTTTTTATTTATCTCATAAGGACCTCGCCTCATAATTTCACCTTTTTATCTTGTAATTTAGACTTTTTAAATGTCATAATTATGACTTGCCATTTGCCATATTTTTTTCTTTTACTGACAGAAATGGGCTTCCATACATTCACTTGCACAATTACAACAGTTACATCGGGAAAAACACAAAACATTTCATACAAAGATCTAGCTGAATTTAAAAGCAATGTGCCAGTTAACGATTGCACTGTATGTATCCACATGCCTACAGATTTTGTTGCTGCTTTGTGTTAGTGTTGACTGTCTCTGACAACCTCCCTAACAGGAGATGTCTGAGAACGGTGGAGGTGGGCAGCAGATGGTGAAGGCCCGCTTCAACTTCAAGCAGAACAATGAGGATGAGCTCTCGTTCAGTAAAGGTGACATGATCCTTGTGACGCGGCAGGAGGAGGGAGGATGGTGGGAGGGCACGCTCAACGGCAAGACAGGCTGGTTCCCCAGTAATTACGTCCGGGAGGTCAAACCCTGCGGTGAGTCGGGCCGCCATTTTTCAGTATCATGGTGCAGTGGCATCCAATAAAAAGGAAAAAAAGCTGTGATGAAAAACAATCATGTTTCCAAATAGCTAGCAACTTAGGTTATAGCCTTCTGGTCAGGGATGAATAACATGACACATTTCAGACAAAACCTATATTTAGTATAAACACTAATCAACGGCAAATAAAATAATTTGTAGTAGAGAAAGACATGCTGAGGTCTCATCAGTCTAGGACAAAAAAAATATTTTTTCCAGATGTGCATTGTAACTTTTGTAGGTCATTTAAGAGGTCATCTGAAACACATTGCTCTATAATATTTATTCTCTTCAGTTGTATGTTTAAAATTCCACACTGTTTTCTAAGATGGTTATCATTGCCTGGATATTCAGTATAAATGTTTTAAAAATCTTTTTGATGATTATTATGAATTATTTCTGAGGAGTTTTCCAACCCTTGTTACTTGTCACCTCTACAGAGAAGCCAGTGTCTCCTAAAGGAACTCAGCTGACAAAGAACTACTACAGTGTGGTGAGTCAAAATTATGCTGGACATTATATTTCACTCTTATACTATAACTTGTTTACTGGAGTTTGTCATAACTTGTTTTTTTCCCTAATGATAAAGTTTGGTTGCTGGATCACATCTGCCCAGGTTAAAAAGTGACCAAGAAAATAACATAAATAAAATCCTCTAGCAGAGTAAATGAGCTCAGATCTTGACAGTGATTGATTTCACCTCATATTGATTACCTTTTTTATAATTACTCTATAATCAGAATTAGAAATACTTTATTGATCCCTGAGGGGAAATTGTTGACGTTACAGGTAAGCAGCTGCTTTTTTCACTCATGCATTATTTATTTATTTATTTATTTATTTTACTTCAATAAATACTGCAAGTAATTTCCTCATTTGAAACACAGTAAGGCATCACTTTACCTCACTTTTTAAGACAACTTAAGATAACCAAACCATTTATTAAGTATTGTGGACTAATATAGGCAAAGATCATCCAGATCCTCTTGATTCTTAGCCAGCTTTACTTTACTTTTAGGAAATACTGTGCTTTCCTGGAATGCAACAACATTAAGCATTTTGCTACTCGTGCTGCTTTTGCAGGTTGTACAAGACATCTTGGAACATGAGCGGGAGTTTGTCAAAGAATTACAAACAGTGCTGAGTTGTTATCTACGACCCCTGCAAGCCAGTGACAAGTAAGAACATTGACGGATCCATTAATGTGCAAAAGATATCACTGAAGGCAGCGGACTGTGTGGATTACCACAGAAATCTCTTTTGTTAACATATGAACATATGAAATTAACAATGTCCAAAATATGTCACTATACTTTTATCTACAAAAAGTGTACTACTGAAATTATCAATGATAATTAATGCTTTCTTCATTTTCACATTTAACTCTCTTTCATAATGCATTTTGTAGTACAGTTATCATCATCTCCACTTATGTTTAATATGTCTATGTTCAGGCTGAGCAGTGCAGACAGCACCACCCTGTGTGGAAACCTGGAGGAGATCCTCACCTTCCAGCAGGGACTGTGTGTGGCTTTGGAGGACTGCGCCAAGTAAGTCATGCTGGACACATGAAAACCTTCTATTTAACCAGTCTCAGTGGAGAGCAATGTTTTGGCCAAAGTGTGAAACCCCCTCTTATGCTTGTTCTGAGTAAATCAAATGCTTTTAAAAGATCCTTAGTACTTCATTTAATACACTGCACACATACTGTACAAAACTGCCAAGTGTTCCACCAAGCATACCATACTTGATTATATTTTTGCAATCACTTCCTTCCTCCCATCTCTTCCTCTTCATTTCTTCATGGTACAAATATTAATTGCAAAAACTGAAAAAAAAACTGTTTAAAATAGTAAACCCATCATTGTGACTGTGCAGAAGTATATTTTTCTTAAAGTTACTATCTTTGCACATGTTAATATGATGTCTTTTGGTGCATTCATGCACTGTCGAGTAAATTGACATCCACAACTACTGGAGACAAATGCCTGCCTTGGGAGAAGTATAATACATTCATATATTTTAGAACATATGGTTTGCTTTGAAAAATCCAGTGGCAGTCCAGTGGCAGTGTGAAGCATACGCAGTCTAAAAACAGCTTTAAGAACTTTTAAACTATCATTTTAGCCCGAGGCTTTAAAATATCTCAGGGTGTTTTCACACCTGTCTTTTTTGGTCTGGTTAAAACAGATTGCTGTCTCTTTAGTGCGGTTCATTTGGGCTGGTGTGAAAGCTGTAGACCAAACAAGTCCACCTAAAAAGGATGCGTCTTGCTACAGTTGCAAACGGACACTGGTGCGGTTCATTTGTGATGTTCATGCAAACAAACAACCACAGGATTTTATGATAGCAGATGTGATTTTACTGTGACTTCAAAAGCTAAACTGCTAATATATCCATCTGTGAATTGTTAAATCTGCTCAGGAGGCAGGTGTATAATTGATTGAGCACAGATATTTTCCCTGATTAACAGGTCAAAAGCTGTTCAAACTGCTGTCTTTGTATCCTACTCTATGTCTTTGTCTGGTTTAAAAACTGTGTGACAGTGATTCCACAGTAATACAACTGTATGTCACACATACAGAACACAAAAATCCAGATGCTTTCTGGTTATTCCTTTTTTCTCTGCACAAAATTTCTGCCAATCAAATATAGAAAAAATATACAGTAGGGCTGGCTGACGTCGTGCTGCAATATGCTGTCACTGTGTGGACAGAAGTCACAGCAGGTCAGAAAGGTGGCAGCACACTCCGGTGAACAGTGAACCACAGGCTACAAGATGCCCCCTTTTCATCCTGTTTCTGTCTGTTAGTCATTATTCATAACATGCAGCGATTTTCTAAATTAGACTTATTATTGGTTATTTGTTTGTGTAAATGCATTGTAAGCTTTACAGTGCTGTGTAAACTTCTGTCAGTAACTGGAATATAATTCCCCACATGGGTCCTGATGATGCAGGATGACAATCACCAAAATTGTCCAATCAACAAGTTACCTGTCAGTCTATAAAACTTCATGTTTACTCCTCTTGGCTCATTTGTAAAAGGTCAAGGTAAACATGAACCAGACCAGAACTAAAATGCAACAACAATGATGGTTTTGTGTTGTTAATCTGAGAAATCACTGTCAGAAACCTGCATTCTGCCAAGTTTCAAAACAGCAACAACAGCCATGTATTCTACCTGTCAGTGAAAATGTCTTTGACAGGAAAAAAAAAACTGCAAGTCCTGAATAATGCCCTGTTTTCATTTGTTGAGAAATGATTTAGTATGTCATCATAACAATCTTTGTCTGCCTCCGTGTCTGTCCTCGTCACCCAACCCTTTTCTTTTTTCTTCCCTTTTTTACCTTTCTAACTTTCTCTTTGTCTCTTTGACTTTGCAGAGTGTCAGAGGGCCAGCAGCGAGTGGCGGGCTGCTATTTGAACCAGATGTGTCAGATCAAGACTCTGTACCTGGCGTACTGTTCAAGCCACCCATCAGCTGTTTGCATCCTCACTGACCACAGGTCAGTCCCTGCACTCAAAACAGCCATTTACTGCCTCAACAAAGAAAAGTCTCATTTTAAATCCAGGAGGTATTTTTAGAACTGGAATGAAGAGTGCTAGTTTATAGGCCTGTGTCACATGAAGCTTTGTTAAGTCATTTAGCCTCATTTTCAAGTGAAGGTTTCGAGGCTTTTGATTAACTTTAATGTGCCTCATGTTGGTAGACTCACTCAGCTGATGTAGGTTAGAACTTTCTATTAGTTAACAAGTTTTTTTTCCTGAAAGAACTCAAACTGTAATATGAACAAATGGTTTCCAAGCTGGGGTTGGGATACCCCCAAGGGGTTACAAGATCAGGTTAGTGATGATGATTTCTAGGATTAAAAAAACAAACAAATATTCTCCTACACAAATTATTGTTATTTCTCAAACATTTCATTTATCTTATCTTGATTCCACTGAGTATGGCTGTGTTGCATTCCGGCCGGCGGAGCTGATCGCAACTGTTCTAGACAGTGCTTGTGATTCCACTAGAAGCAGCTCTCTCTGCCGAATTTATTTTTGACAAAACTTGTGTAAACTACACAAAGCAAATTGGCCTGGGCAGGAAGTCAGACAAAAGAACAGCATTGAGAATCCGGTCAGTTTTCAAAATCAAACATTCTGTGCAGACTCTGGATCATAAAAACAAAAAAGAAGCCATTTAACTGAGAGGCACCGTACATACCCATTGTGGAAGCACAAAAAGCAAGGGAAAAATGACCAAATCAAAAAAATCTGCCATGTGGATGACAGATGTGTTGCAAATGCAGTATGCATGGTGAAATCAAGACGTTTGTTTTTTCATGTGAAATGCAGTATAGTTTTACTTGTACAGACCCCCTAAAATTATTTAAATGAAACCATCTGAAAAGGGAAAGTCACTATTTGAAGGGTCAATTTGAAACCATCAATATAACAAACAGACTTTGCTTACTTACCTATCTATTTCACAGTAATTTGTTTAAAATGTTTGAGAAGAGTTGACATTGCTCATTGCTGTGTGATTTCTGAAACTACTGCCTGCTGTTTTCTGTTGATGAGCTGTATTTCAGCTTTGAACCACAAGGTGTCACAAGGTGTCTGTAAATGACCAGGAGGCTGAACCACGTCTGTGCAGTTTAAGAGTCCCTGTGTGCTGAAAGTTTCCTTCAGCCCGGCTATTAAAATGCATCTTTTTCATTGAGAATTGACCTGCTGTGATGAATCTCTATGGCATAGATCATAGTCACTGCCAGCAAAATGGCCATGATGCAGTTTAAATGATATAAAGCTGAATAATGTAGAAGTGGCTTGTCTGGTTCTACATCACGAGCTGCAGATTAAGTTGAATTACACACAGGAAGCTGACTGCTGACAGGATATATGAAGTTGTGGTTATGTTGACAGGCAAGCGAGACACTTTCTTGCAGTAAGCACATTTGCATTTCAGTTTCAGGGGCCCTTTTAGACAATCACATTTAGTGTTAACTAATAGTGTTTGTACAGGATCCTGTATGGTTTGACATTTAGGATCATGGAAACTCATGAATGATGTTATTTTCAAAGCACATTATCAGGTTTGCAGTGAAGTGAATGTGTCACAGTCCAGCTGCAGTGAATCTGCAAAAACTGCTGACCTAATTAGTACTGCTTTTTACAGTAATGGTTAACACCAGTGCAGCAGATAGAGGTCCACTCTCACATGCAGCACAGGTGTGACATACAGTATGCTGTCACCAGGGTCTTTAAGTCAGTGACAAACCGATGGAAATCTTACATGTGGTTACATATGAGAGACAGTTTTCAGGCTTCATTAACAAGCGTATTTATTCTACATTTATTATCTAAAATGTGATAATAATACTATACCACTGAATTTAATTAAATTAACCTACACAACATTTGATAAATGTCTCTAGCATATTTAAAAATGGACTGTATTGTAAAACTGATATTGTTTGCAAAATATGTGAATCTCACAGTCTAATCTGGGTTTAGACATACTGTATTTAGTAAAAATTATTAACTTTATAAGAGTGGGAACAGTTTATTAGTTGTCAAGTATTGAATTAATTTCCCACTATTTTGGTAGTCAATTGGTTTGAGTAATTTTTCGAGAAGAAAAAGTAAAAATTCCCTGATTACATCTTAAATATGAATATTTAATGATTTTTAAAAAAAATCCTCTATAACAGTAAACTGAATATTTTGGGGTTGTGGACAAAAGAAGACAATTGAGGATGTCATCTGGAGCTTCTGTAAACAGTTATCAACATTTTTCACTGTTTTCAACGAATTGATTAAATAAGAAAAATACTCAACAGATTAATAGACAGTGAAATAATCATTAGTTGCATCCCCCAACTTTATATTTATTTGATTGTTTTTTTGTGGTGGTATTAATGATTTTTATGGTGCCATCTTTAAGTTCTCATGTCATCAGAAATCTGCATCTGTGAAGTGTCCTTGAACCTTGACCTGTACAGTCAGTTAGGATGCTATACTCTGTAGTTGATACCCTTAGAAATAATCTTTAAAAAATACAATTAAGTGTGCTTACAAAGTGTGTGTTTGTGCATATTTGACAGTGAGGAGCTTGACAAGTTCATGGAGAGCCAGGGAGCCAGTGTTCCAGGAATCCTGACCCTGACCACCAGTCTCAGTAAGCCCTTCATGAGACTCGACAAATACCCCACCCTGCTGCAGGAGCTGGAGAGACATGTGGAGGTACAGGACAAAATAAACATGTTTTTTGACTATATACTGATATAAAATAGTTTTGAATTAAATATGTTTCTTTGATACATTTGATTTTATTTAACTTAAAAAAAACTAAATGATCATTGATGTCGGACAATGTACGTTAATGGAAAGTTAAAAACCCTGATGATCTTTGTCTCTTTCAATCTCTGACTTCCTCTCTATGTCAAAGCGTACCTATCATGTACACTTGTCTTGTTTTAACATTTAGAGGCTTAATTTAGACTTGGTTGATCTGATGCATTGCTTATTTCCGCCACAGGAAGCCCACCCAGACTATGCTGACATTGTAAAGGCAACAGCAGCATTTAGAAACCTAGTGGTAAGTCTCGGTCATCCAGGGGGGCTCTGCATGCTTAACCTAGCCTTAAACTATGTCATCTTTGTTAATCTTCTCCAGGCTTCTTCTTTTTGTGCTGAACAAGGCTTATTTAAGTCACCTGTAAACCTCACTTGTCAATTCCTAATTATTGGATTGTAAATCAACTGGATTTTCTGTCATGTTCATTTGTTTACTTATTTCCCCCTGAAAAATTCAAGACACTGTTTTGTATTAAAGGGTAAACGTAAATTGGCTTTTCAAATTTATGCTATTCCCCTGAGAAAAGTTTTGGCTTATCATAATCTCTAAAACTAAAAGGACAAAATTCTCAAGTGTGGGTTATTTTTGACTATTTGTTAAGAGTCACCTTTGTCAGACGGGCTACACACAAGTACCAATGTAATGCATGTAACATAGTGCTTCATAATCAAACACAACTCTGGCAAGAGGAAAAAGGAATAAATGAAGGTGCCTGAACTTTTTCCCAGCTTCATGTTCATGATCATGTCGTTCCTACAGTGGGCGCGAACCAAAGAGTTGGATTAGAAAGAAGCAACCGCATTCTACCTGAGTGCACTTACTCTGAGACACAGTTTCCCCGGTATAGCTCTGAGTTCCTAGTAAGAATAGCTGAGGTGACTCACACATGTCTCTTCAGCAGGGCTGCACAGGAAAGCGGGAAAAAAAACATCATGCAGTATAGACTGTTGTAATTTGCAAGTCTCATTTGTCTTGGAGTGTTTTAAATGTGTGGTTGGGTGGGCAGGCGCTTAAGAAATGCCAGTCGCATCTCATCTGCTCTGCTCCGTCTGCAGAATGTCATTATAGTATAATATGCAGTGGAAAATGACAGATGTTGCATTGTCATTTTTCCTCTTCGAACAGGGAGCGCCCCTGCAGAGCACCTGAAAATGTCCTACTTTATGTTGTGGGTTACCCCGTGTACCTCTGACAAAGAAATAAAACACATAGACAGTAAATATTGATGTTAACGGTTGCGTTTTCTCAAAACAGTGGGAAAAAAATCCCTGCTGCTCATTACTCAGTATTGCTAGAATCCCTGCTGCTCATTACTCAGTATTTCTAAAAGGCAGGAAACCACATTTTTCAACAAAAAAGGTTCAAGAACATATACAGAATATGAAGAACTCTCACCTCTACTAATGCACTGATTTTGTAAGAGTGTTACGTATTTGTTATTGTGGAATTTGGACTGGAACTCCTCAAAATCTAGAAGTGGATAATAAATCGCAAAGTTATTCCCAAAGCTGCTGCTGCTTTAATGAATTATGAAAAGTTTTGTTATCTCCATTTTACTGATGTTTGTGTTTGTGTGTCTGTGTGTTTAGACACAATGCCAGGATCTGCGGAAGCGCAAGAACCTGGAACTCCAGATCTTGTCAGAACCAGTGCGGGCGTGGGAGGGAGACAGCATGAAGAGCCTGGGTCACGTAGCTTACATGTCCCAGGTCCATGTGAAGAATGGGTCCAGTGAGGTGAGGTTTGACAGTCCGGGATGAGCAAAACTAACATCAGTTGTTATTTTTTTCCATTTTAATGGATGGGTTTTGGTTGACATAGTAAAAGCTGTTGATTAGTGTTAACGTCAAAGAGGATAGATTTTATTGTAGAAGAAAAATGTCTCAGGATTTGGATGCATTAAAAAGCACAAAATGTGCCTTAATATGCACAGAAAAGACTGTAAGAAGAACCTCTGTGCTTCTTTTCCATCTCTGAAGAGTCATTCCCCATTTTAAAAGTATTATATCCATTTCTCATTGAAGCCCCCTGGATACTTCACCTACACTCCTAGAAGAAAGAGTGCCAGTTAAACATGGAATTGACCCTTCCTAAGTCCCGCCTTTACTCACTCTCTCTGCCCCAATATCAGTTGACCAAGCACCTCAGTCAATTTTGTCATATACATATATATAAATATAACTAGCTTAGGATAACAGGAAAGGACTGCTGACCGAGTTTCCAGGCTTCCTCAACTGTTATTGGAGTGCAGAGCAAATAAAGGATGGGGCTCTTGACTGCACAGTAAAAAAAATGTTTTTCTCTTCAAATTTAGCTTGCAATCCAGACAGCTGCATTCACTTTCATTAGTTCAAGAAATAGGCAGTTACTTCTTGTTCTTTCCTTTCATGAGTCCAAGTGACTCAGTTCTCCATTAGCTTTTCTCTTCACAGCCTGCACGTCTTACATTGGGCCTTTATGATTCATTTTTTAGCTATGAGGCCTGTGGTGTTTGAAGCAGGTAACCAGACAGTGGAAGTGTTAACAGCACCTAGAGTACTCTAGAAGATTTGTTTGACTAATGCAAAGTCTCACTAATTCGAGTGAAGTGCACTGCTTGTAAATTAAAACAAACAAACAGCAGCGTGTCATTTTTTACAGCACATGTGAAGCATTTATCTTTGACTAAATGTGTTGTAGGGTTCCCATATATACAGTGTGTGCTAAAATCCATCCTCTCATGCTAATTCAGTATCCCCCTCAAGTGTCAAAACAGAAACCAATGTAGGCCATATGAGCCCCGACAAGCCAACTCTGCTATCTTGTGTGGTTTCTGTGTAGGGGCTGACTTTGAGTCAGTGGTTGGAAGAAAGCCCAACATAGATATTTGGATTCAGTGTCTTTATATCACTGTCAACCACTTTCCAACCACCATACCAGTCATCTTACTGTTACACAACTCAACCTTTCCATGCATGTAACAGGCAACAGCTTTGCCAAGCTAATATCTAGTTGCTGACTTAAGGTAAGATGTGCTTATGTCAGCTATAATGATGGTTTGAACAGTTGGTGTGAGATTAACTTGAATTTGTTTTTTGACAAACAGCAGAAGAAACAGAATAATTTCCAATTACTCCCATTTCACTGACAAATAAGACAACAAACATATAAGAGAACCTTTGTTTAGCCAGCCAAACTGTTGTAGTATTTTTCATTAATGTATTAATTTATTTTCAAGAACAATGATCAACATCACTTCAAATGTGCCAGTGTTACACGCATAAATAAATGTGTCACATTGCAACCAAATCTATTTGTCTCTCTCTTGCAGGAAAAAGAGGAGCGCTATCTAATGCTTTTCCCTAATGTGTTAATTATGCTCTCTGCCAGTCCTCGAATGAGTGGCTTTATTTATCAGGTGAGGTACACTGTCTTCATTTTTATGGGCATAATAACAACAACGTAATTGATTAATTTCAGGTGATAAGATCTACCACATGTCTCTCACCTATCATATAGTATCTTATTTCCTCCTTTTTTTTTTATTGCCATGCAGGGAAGACTGCCACTGACAGGCACCACAGTAACAAGACATGCGGAGGATGCAGACAGTGCCCACTATGCCTTTGACATTACAGGTATGCGTTTGAAATTCTAGAGAAAAGTGTGACTCATCTTGGTTGAGTTGAAGAAATTTAGTTGAGAATACAACAGTTATTCAGTATAATGAGTCATAACCCAAATAAAGAGTCTTACATCACGCGTTAGCTCATTAAACTGCCATGGAACTGTCTTCAAAACTCTAAAATTTTAACTACAGTAATTGTTGAGGCAGCCCTTCGCTCTGTAAAATATTCATGCTGGCGTCTGAATGCAGTCAATAAAAAGATATCAAACATGCCCTTCTTCTTCAAAGAAAAGCATTTGCTACATACATGAATTTAAACTTGTTAATGTTTTAACATCCACAGTAAGAAATCAAAATCTCCAGCACAATAGTCACCAAACACCTTACTCCAACCCTATTCAATTGCTTTTTTCTGAAGGGCCAAAAAAAAAAAGAAGAAGAAAAAAAAGTGCCTGGGGAATGGACACTTACCCACTATATTAGTTTTCACAATTGGACAAGAAATATTATGTACAAAAGTACAGGAGAAAAACAATACACCTTTTTAATCAGAAGTAGCTTGTTGTTTTAATAAACACCGTGTTGCATTTAACATCTTCTTTAAATTCAGATTGACTCTCCTAAATTCCCACTCTGGAGATTTCAAAATAATAAGTGTCTCTGTGCTCAAAAACAGACAAAAATAGTGAGTTAGCATGCTAATAAGATTATGGTCTTCTCATAAACAATGTAAACTAGGGCTGCACGATATGGTAAAAAAAAAAAAGTCATATTGCGATTATTTTGATTGAAATTGCGATATGAAAATTTTTATTTCAATGAAAAAGAAAAATCTTTTAAAATCGTGATTATGTGACATATGTTGTGATCCGTTTGGGTTCTGTACCGAACAAATGTTTGCTTATATCTGGAGAACAAGATTTGTAGGCCAGGGCATCTCTGCAGCATCACAGAACTTCACTATAATGCTGTTTTCTCACATATTTTTCCTTTTTCAGAAAATTGCGATTTGGATAATGTGATTAGTTGTGCAGCCCTAATGTAAACACCCATAAACTTAGAATGTTAGCATTTATTTAAATAAAAAATAAATTTAAATAAGTTTTTATATAAATAAAATCACAATGATATACTTTTTATTCATATTCATAAATGATCAAAGGGCCAGATTGAGGTCATTAACTGCCCACCAATTGAATAGGCCTGCTACAACTGTATGGTCATATCTCTTTGCATCTTTTTGAGCTGAATTTTATATTTAATCATGTATTTGTTCGGGTCACACAGAATGACACTGGGGGAGGGGGATGTAAACTAGATCAGACAAACATCGTTCGATCTCTAAATGTCACCTGCATTCCCTTTATCGGCTGTTGTTTTTGTGGTTATAATATGTGTTGATTCTTGCCAGCCATATTATCACTTTCACTGAAGGAAATGTGCGTGTGTGTGTCTCTGTGTTGCATGTGTGTTTTTGCTGCAGGAAGCACGATCGAGCGTATGACAGTGTTCTGCAGTAGTGCCCAGGAGTTACAGGAGTGGCTCGAGCACCTTCAGCCTTTTACCAAAGGAGGCAGCCCTGCTGGCACCATCTCAAAGGTTAGGACACACACACACACACACACGCACACGCACACCCACACACATTCACACAAATACACACATATACAACATAAAGTCAAAACAATTGCAAAAGTGAAACTTGCAACATACTCAAGTGTGAAAACCTGATGTGATAAACATTAGACGCGTTATTCTCACACACTTGCTCGTCTTCTTTCCTTTGACCGTCTGATATAGACTGTAGAAGGCAAGCCGCTGAGCATGGTCGGTACCCCCACTCACCTCTCCCACTTGGGCAGCCTCAGTGCTGTCAGTCGCGGCCCCCTGGAACCGCCGAAGATCAGCAAGCCCTGGTCTCTGAGCTGCCTGCGTCCTGCGCCCCCTCTCAAACCCTCTGCTGCACTGGGATACAAAGAGGTAGGAGGTAGTGGCCCCCTTTGAGCCACAAAGACACGCCTACAAAAGCTTGACATACATTTCTGATAAGCAGACATTATTATTTAGAAACCCCCAAGAAGCTCACCTCTTCCTCCAGTCCTCCTCTGTCCCCCTTTTCTGTCTCTACTTAATTCAGAACACCAGGGTCCTGTTTTACTCAGAGTTTTCCACCAAACATGCAAAACATAACACAAGTTACACAAGTAAAGCTGACATAAGTGAACTAAAATTGACTTATATTCAGCAGTATAAGATACAAGTACAACATGAGAATAGGATTAGTGATCCAATCTAAACTGGATATTCATTTTTCTGACTTTTATAAACCACTCACAAACACATTGGGGACATTTGACATGTTTATAATAGCTTAAACTATATGTGATCCCACGCTCTCTAGTTATCACGCTCTTCTGTGCAACCGGAAAACCCTTTGTATCTATAGATAAGTAATTTGCACAATGCGTGGGCCTGCATGACAACTGTGAAAAACGGCAACAAATATTATCAGAAGAAAGTTCTTGGGGAAATTCAGTTCTTTTACACTCTGGTGTTGTTATTCATTAAATTATTATTAATTATGCAATAAAAGGAATAGATTTAAAATTAGTGACCGTGTCTGAGACATGGGAGGGTATGATTGTGTTCTGAGGAAGTCAATTCCAGTAACAGCAGCATGACTGGCACTGGAGAGCACTGAGTGTAGCAGTGGTTATGAGCAACTTGTCTCTGAGCAGTGTGATAATGCTCACTCTGTGGTCCATGTGGGAGGTAGAAGCTTTGACACCTTAAAAGTCAGTAATCATGGGCAGTCTAGTGATTCTACAGTAACATGTGTCAGGCATTTTTTGAGAAGCTGTAATCTAAAAATGACTCTGCCTCCCTACACTTTTTGACACTACACACAAGTGTTGTTGTCAAGACCACCTACAGCAAGTCAAGATGAAGACCACAGTGAGTCAAGCCTGAGACAACACCAAGACATTGAGGGGTTGGGACCAAGTCAAGACCAAGACCAAGGCAGGGAGAGATAGAGTCAGGACTGAGCGCTGTTACATCTCTCTCACCCAAGAGAGGAGCTGATACCACTGTGTGTAGCATTTGTACATCAGCACTGACATTAGCTAATGTTGATATAAACTAACTACTATACAAAGTTTTATGTGGCCTGTCTCATCGTTGTTTATCACAAGCAAAAACATAACTTGGCTAGCTAGCTTTGTGAGCATCACTTACACTTAGCTTACCTTTATTTATGATGCTTCCTTTCTCAGCCCCAATTAAAATTTGATGTTGTACCAGCTGTCTCAGTAAGCATGGCATTTCAGAATTTATTGGATGTGTGCTGTCAACTCTTTGACTAGGTTGCACCAACAAAGATTAATTTAATCAAAGATTAGTTTTAATCAGTGTTCAACAAAACTAGGTCTGAAATGTGTAAATCCAGATTTAATATGAATTGAGCTCTGTTGCACAATTTTAATGTTTCTGTTTAGTAAATCCAAGTTTATTGACGTAAACCGAACTTAAATAGAGTTTAGTCAGTATAAGGATGCTTGCTTGCCCAAATTAAACTAATTATGACATCAATCTGAGTGCTTTTGGGAACTGGTGACGGAGGAAACCCATTAACTTAACAAAACCTTACATTGTTAGCCAGCTAGCCAAAAAGTTTTTTAACCAAGTTATCCTACTCATTATGGCTCTGCAGAGCAGCTTTAATTTCTCCTCCTTTGAGAAAAACATGTCGGCCAAATTAGTGGAGAAGTATGGCAAAATAATTGAAGATTAAAAATCAGACAAGAGTTAGCAAAAGAAAAGACTGCCTAGCAGCAACTGGCAGACTGTTTTAATGGCTCAGTTGGACACATCACTAAAATCCATTGGGTTGAGTCCCTTAACTTTCTTGGATGAACTCGCTTGTGTTGCTCAATTCATCTCAAAAAGGCTTTAGAGTTTTAGTGCAACAGAATAAAAATTTAAAGTCTATGTAAAGGAAAAAGAGAGTTTCTCTTCCCAACACATTATACATGTTAAAAAATATGCTGAAATTATGAAAAGACTGAGAATCATGTAGTACTGGATTGTGGAGTTAGACCGTTAAACTGTTGTTCACCATTTCTGTGCTCAGGATTTTTGGGCAAACCTGAAATGGTTTAGTGCCAGTGGTCCCCCAACACTATCTAAGCTCCACGAACCCACCGGCGCACAAACGACACGGACTCCCCCTCCCCTCACCCCTCCAATGGTCAGTTACAAACGTACCTTAAGTGAATCTCTCGGTCCAAATCAGCCCAGCAGTTCACTTCAGCTCAGTTCAGCTCCAACAACCTGAAAACAACAACAACAATGACAACAACAAAAAAGACGTCTTTTCACTGTCCACTGGTTGTGGGGGCTCAGACATGTCTGGACATGTCCAGTAAAGCTGCTAGACAAAGCATCCACTTTTTTCAGGTCATTTTCAGGTTGTAGTGGTGTTTGACATTGAGACAGTCGAGCGGGCACGTGACCAGCGTTTCAGAGTGGAGAAAACTGCTCGTTGTTTCATGATTCACTCATATTTGGCTGTGTGGTTAATAACACGTTTCTGCGGTGTGACAAACTGAGAACACTCATTTATTGGCGCTTTACACAATCTTTAATCTAGATTTTGAGTAAAAACGTAACTGAGCATTAAAGATAAGTTTAAATTGAATCTTTCTTAATTTTAAGATAGTTTAAAAGTTTGATGCAACATAATTTTAAATTAAGCTGTGATTTAATCCTGCTTTAAAATTAATCCTCGTAGGTGCAACCCTGCCCTAGTGGTTTAGGTACTGTAGCCACATTATGTAACAGAACATTTGTCTGACAGCTCCTCCCAGACAGCTACAGCTTCTCCTCACACATTCACCTTCTTGGAGAGCATGTGAAGGGGGTGGGAGGGCGACACCCATTAACAGTGACAAAAATATCAGATTTGAAATGAGTCAAGTTATGGGGTGCCCGGGTAGCTCAGTTGGCAGTGCATGCCGCGACTGTGAGTCCTCTGCAGCAGCCGTTGGTTTTGACTCCCACATGCAGCCCTTTGTTGCATGTCATCCCCCTATTCTGTCTTCCCCCAACTCAGCTGTCCTATCAACCAACCCCCCCAACCCCCCCCCCAAACCACCCAAAAATGCCTGTAATAAAAAGAAATAGGTCAAGTTACTGGTTGTATTTCAAGCAGGTTTTACATTGAATATTTGTAAGTTTAGTGATATTCCAGCAACTGTGGTCTTTAAATAAAGTGTTAGGTCCTCTTTGTTCAAGACAAGACAAAGTAAAAATGTGACTTGAGACCAGTCTTGAGACCAAAACCCACCTTGACTACTACAACACTTCTACAGTCGTTCTTGAGAACAGAACCAAGCAGGCTTGTCTGGGTCTTTGTCTCTGCCCCGCAGAGATTGCATGCTCAGTCCTCTGAATGCCATAACCACCTTTCTGCCAATCTCCCCATTTCTCCTGACATCTTTCTTTTTTTTACATGAAGTAATCACCCTATTCTGCATAGACAAAGAATAGGTGAATGTCAGAGGGGGTGTAAAAATGTTCACCATTAACTCTCTATCACATCCTTCGCTCATCGTATTTTTCATGCACATTTCCCCTTTTTCTCTCTTTCTCCATCCTGCCTTCTGTAGAGGATGTCTTATATCATGAAGGTAAGGTTAGATCTCACCGTGTTTCTATCTGTGTGTGGGTAAGGATGTGGTTTTTGGGGGTGGGGGTGGGATGGGGTTGCCTGTGTGTGTGTGTGTGTGGGTGCGTGCGTGCGTGTTTTACCCCAGTGTTGAGCTAGCATGCCATTGCTCTGTTTGCTTCACTCCTCCCTCATTGTCATCTGTTGGTTTCCTGTTTTCTGTAGCCCGGCGTGTCTGCTCTTTTTTTCTCATTCTCCGCAGTGAGGCAACGTGCCACTCACTGTGTACGGTATCAGTTATCTGTTAGAAAGCTGTTCTGATGCAGCAGTAGTACTCATTTCTACTCGGGCTGCTATTTTTGGAAATCTCTAGACACAGAACACAAAGCAGCAGACAAGTCTGCTGTCACTCAGCCCTGGATGTATTTTCACATGTGTTACATTTGAATGATCAACAGCCCAAATATGCTGTAATAATTCAGATGATGTCTCTTTTCAAGTGGATTCCATGTTTCTGGACAATGTGATGTGCAGTTTTATTAGACATCACAATGATCCAAATTCATTATTCACCAGGTGGCTTTAAAAACTCCAAATGAATGAATGCTAAAGCTCATCTCTGTCTGCTGGATATGTGGGCATTTGTTAAATGTGTTGGCCATAATAACTTTATGATAGAATCATACATCAGGGCCTTGTGTTTGTAAGCTTCTGAAGAAGTTCTTCTGCTCCCAAATGACCATAAAAATCAATTAAGCAGTTTTAAAAAGAGGGAAATATTACATGTGTGCACTGTATTACGCACTATTGATGTACACCAAGCAGGTGGATGGAACTAAACACCGTTAATCTTGGCACAAAAATTGCAGCGTGCCTCTGAGTCACCATCGGCACACCACTCATCTTCACCTCTCCTCCTACTGATGTACACAATGAGTCCGTAGAGCACCAAAGAACTAAACTAGAAAGAACTAGAGCTGCAACGATTAGTCAATCAAAAGAAAACTAGTTGCCATCAATTTTAATGATAGATTAACTATTTCAGTCATTTTTCAAGCAAAAATGTCAAATATTTGCTGGTTCCAGCTTCTTAAATGCAAGGATTTGCTGCTTTTCTTTGTCATTTATGATAGCAAATGTTGAGTCTTTGGACTGTTTGTGGGACAAAAAAAGCAATTTAGAGACATCACAGTGGTTCTGGGAAATTGTGATGGGCATTTCTCACAATTTTTTTTTTTTTTTACATTTTATGGACTAAATTCTTAATTGATAAATCGTGATTTATTCATTTGTTACAGCCCTTTAACTAACTAACCTCAGTACACCTTTGTGCTGTGCGTCTGCATTAATGGGAATTCCTGAGCCAGTTCAGCGAGATGACCCATGATGTAGTCAATTATTCCTCCTGATTCTTATGAGGAGTCTGTAGTACAGTTTCAGGATGCCCCATGAATTGGTTTCTCCTTTCCTTTTGCGTGTTTGACAAAGTTTCTCCATTCCAGTGCAGGGCCTGGGTCAAATGACATCATGTAAAGTATTCAAAGAGTATGATATTCATAAGTCACAACTCAGCACCACCCATCTGCATCAAGCACATCACCGTGACCAAACCGTTATTTTCAGAAAGTTAATTATTCATCACACCTCAGCTCTTAATGTGCTCTGGAGAGGAAACGGACTGTTCTCAGTCACTAAAGTCAACGCGACAGCAATAAAAAAGTCTCATTCATAAAACCACATCAGATCAGATCACATCTTTGTGTCCTTTCCCATGGCTTTATAAACACTGTATCCCACAGGCAAAGCTTGAATATTTGAAGCACTTTTTTCTCTTTCCCTGATCACAGTCAATGTTTTTGATAGGTACCTTGAAAAAATCTTGAAATAATGTATTTCTTGGTTTTTATAGCCCTGAATAGACAGGATTCATATCAGCACAGACAGATTACTTGGCCACATGCTTGCTGCCTTGTTTGTTGATGGAATTCTTTGATGTTGTTCGTTCATGAGGGATGCGCATCCTTGTAAGCTTGCATTCTGTTGGTTTGGAGCCTTGGCTTTACAGGTGTGCGTAGCAGTGTGTTTGTATGTGTGCGTGTAGAGACTTGTACTGAATTTAATGTTGGCTCTCCTTCAGGACTCCAGCAAGAGCCCGCGGCCCATGAAGAAGTTCCTGCCAGGCAACAGGAAGAAAGAGCGGAAGCCCTCTGATGATGAGATTCAAACACGGAAAAGTAGGATTCTTACTACAATATGAAATGTATGAGTGAAAGAGCTGCGCCTATTGATTATTTTTTCGATCAGTCAACTAATCTAAAGAGTAACTTAGAGACTGTTCTGATGGTTTTTATATATATATATTGTGCCTTTAATTGGGATTGAACAACTGAAGACATGACAGGAAAGGGGGAGAGAGAGGGTGGGTGGGGCAGCATGCAGCAAAAGCCCGCAGACTGGAATCAAGCCCACGTCTGCTGCAGAAGACTCACACCCGTAGTACATGGGACGCACACTCTACCTACTGAACTACTAGAGCGGCCCTGTTCCAAAGATAACTTTATTACTTGATTAACAATGAATTTACCCAAAATAAGATCACAATATTATTTTATAATATCTCAATATTAATTAAATCACAATCCTGAAAAATAGGCACATAAACCAACTTAGAACATCATAGTTTTGGTAAGTAATAGTGACATATTTTAGAATTAAAACCATATGTTTGACCCTTTTTGTCAGATGCAAGATCAGAAACACAGTGGACCTCAAATTGTATAGACAGCTTTGATGCATATAAATTTAATCACTAATAACCGTATCAACCCTTTCCTTGAACTTGACGTTCAGTATTTTTACTTCAGTAGTTGACTTAAAAGTTAATGTGGTCTTGACATGGACTTATGTCATCACTGGAGTCATATGCAGGTAAGATAATCTCTGGCAAATGTATCTTTGCATCAGCGTGAGGAGAGGAAAAAAACTGAAACAATTTACGGACTGCAACAGTTGGCAATGTTCGTTTAAGCCGTTTTCTCAATCTTACATGGCTGTTAAAGGAAACAGAAAATAGAAAACAGCCAAATAACAACATTAGATGACGCATGGTGTAACATTACAGTAAGAGCATTGGTACAGAAATTACCTCTAACATGGAGGCGGCGAAGAAACATTTGGAAAATCTATTTGAAGTAACAACCGCTTACAGGAACACATTCAGCGCGTTGATAATCCTAATATATCATACTCAGGTGCTCACAATAGGTGAACAGGACCATGCTGTCTTGTTGCTGCGTCTTGACAAAGCTGTGCTTTCACTTCCATTGCTCATGCAGAGCAGCTGTGAAAAGCCATTTCCAGTTTGCGGAGCTTACAGAGCATTTAGTTACGTCCCTGTCTAAACAAATCAGACACTTAAGATGATCACGGGTGAGGTTTGTTAGTTGCAGCTTGTTCACAGTGTAAATCTATGCTGCGACCGGGCACAGTTGACTGCGACACGTTGAGCCACATTATGCAAATTGATGTATTTCTGGAATTGATGACATGTATTACATTGACAAATCGACCTGGCCCTAATGGGACATTGATTAAAACAGGCTTATAAATACAATTCTCAATTATTTGTGTGGTTTTAAGGCTGTTGTTGGTCAAGATGAGAATGATTAAGATCATTGATGGAGATGAATTTTACTGTTTACGCTGTTTGTGAGAGTAAATCTGTTTGAGAAGAAGTAAAATTCAGGTGCACAGCTAAGATATTATGGGAATTAGGTTGATCATTATCACAAAAAAAACATTCCTTCAAGTGTTCTGCAGGTCAGTGTGTTGTTGAGGAAATCAATAGTCATTTGAAGCCTCTGCAGCCCAATCTTTACATGAATCATATAGAAGAGTGTTCACACTGCAAGACCCCCTTTAATGTAATTGTATGTTCAGTGTGTGGAACTCTTATTATCTAAATATATTTATTCTTCGTGTGTGTGTGTGTGTGTGTGTGTGTGTGTGTGTGTGTGTGTGTGCGCGCGTGTGCGTGCGTGTGCGTGCGTGTGCGTGAAACTTTTAAGTGTGTATTAATGATATTGATTATCTCTGGCTCTGACAGGCACAGCCGCTCTGGAGGAGGACGCTCAGATCCTGAGGGTGATTGAGGCATACTGCACGGGAGTCAGCCTGCACCAGACCACCACAGGTGTGTTTGTGTAAGAACCGTGGACACAAATTGCTTCTTTAATATCGTCTTAGATTGTGCATGTTCAGCAGTTGATACAGCCATGAATCAAGCTTTGCCTTTAATTTGTGTGTGTGTGTGTGTGTCTGTGTGTTAATGCAGCAGTTCGGAAAGAGTGCATCCCTCAGGTGCTTCTCCCAGAGGAAGAGAAGATCATTGTGGAGGAGATGAAGAGTAACGGGCAGACAGTTATTGAGGAAAAGTATGCATATTATTACTTTGGAAAATAGGCTTTCATTTACTTGTTGTATAACCGGGATGAACCAGGCTTTGTCATTACTTGTGTCTGGGTCCTAATTTTCTCTGCAAATAGATTCAGAAATGTGATATTGATCCGTTTTACACTGTTGGGGAAAGAATTATTCATATAATACGACCTTGACTTGGAAGGCAGTATAATCTTGATTGTTAGCAAATAATGTTTTACCTGCTAATTTAGCAGGAAAAAATAAATATTATATCATCTAGCAAAACTCACCCTATTTTCTGCATTTCTTTCAGGAGTCTGGTTGATGCCGTGTATGCTTTAAAGGACGAGGTTCACGAGCTGAAAAAGGTAAATGTGCTCAAGTGTTTGACTAAGACGGTGTGTGGAGACTTTTGTATTTATGTGTAAGCACCATAGTTCTGTGTCCTACTTCTTAATGGTGCCGCTGCGCTTGTTGACAGTTTGAGGGATTAGAAATGTGGTCAAATGTGCTAAAGCTCGACCATAAAGGGGTTTTTCAAGGCCGATAGTGACACATGAGAATGAATCAGATCTGATGGCAATGTATTTTTAACTTAAAGCACTTTTTCCAACAAATATACATTGTTTTCATCTTGTATGTTTTTAACAGCTTATAAAAACAGATGGGGCAAAACAATTTTGTTTCCCTCATATTCCCATTCCTATTTCCTATATTCCTACCTCTCTCTCTTTTTTACATACACACAGATATATATGTGTGTGTGTGTATATATGTATATATATATGTATATATATATGTATATATGTATATATATATATATATATATATATATATATATATATATATATATATTATATGTTAATAAAAA